>VCJH01000261.1:0-15849 GCA_024140565.1 Backusella australiensis | reverse complement strand
ACAAAAAAAAAAAAAAAAAAAAACTATCCAACACGAGACCAATTACACGCAATGAAGTAACTACAAAACTTGTAACTAAATTTTGAAGAGCATTCAAAAGCTGTCAGAGAAATGAAAACAATGTTCCAAATCAATCCACGTGTCCTAAATACACAGACATGCATGTGTAATGCCATAGTGCATTGTCCATAGACAAAAGGTCTGAAAAGCCTTTTATTATTAATATGTCATTTGAGCATTTATGGTGTGGCTTCTATTGATACACTAGAAAATCCAACAACTCAACCATAACTAAATAACCTCTAAACATACAATTACAGCACCATGGACCAAGTTAACGTCGGTATTTTGGATCCAAGGAAATCATATCAAATTATGTAATTATAAAAAGCCAATATGTAAATCGATATATTTTTTGTTAATTAAAAAAAGTGAATATCGTTAAATGGGGTATGTTATGGAAAGAAAAAGTGATGATAAATACAGAAAGGAATTGGGAATGAAGAATGCTGTTTTACTTGTCAAAAAAAAAAATCCATGATTTAGGGTTTCAAAAAGTTTCTCTTCTCCAGGAAAATGTTTTAGTAGTCTCATTCGAAATTGAGCACATTTATCTTACACCCCCCTTTTTTCCTTATTTCAACTTTAGCAAATATTTTTGTTTATTCGTTTTGTTTGATGAAACTAGTTATTGCTATTGTTGCCCTGTCTTACACCCTAAAAAAATATCTCAGAAATGCACATTCATGTAAAAAAAAAATTGCCGTTTTTTTTAGTCAACTTACCAGAGGGTTTTTACTAAAAGACAACCTGATACCACCTTTAATAGAGTTACTCAACGGATGACCCTGTAGATCTTGTAGTGTCTGAGAAGCATATATGGTATCCTCAAACTCCACAAAACACATGGGCCCATTTGACTTGTTTCTAAATAAGAGCCTTTTGTATCCCAGCGTTCTCGAGAAGAGAGTCCTTAGTTCTTCCTCACTTGTATCGGGTGGTAAATTACCAACATACAAAGTATTACATGGTGGGTTTTGGTCAGCTGGATTTGTGCTTCCTGAAAGCATGCCTCCTAAACTGCGGTAGCTGTGCGTGGGTGATAAAATGCTAGGTGGCGTTGATAATGTGGGTGAAGTGGCCAGTGGATGAAATCGTGCCGAGTCATGATAATAACTTTCCTCGTTCAGTCTACTCAAACCAGTTGAAATAGAAGGAGGGGGGGATATTGTGCGAGCTGATGAAATAGTGGATGCTATGGTATTTGAATTACTGGAACCAAAGAATGGTGAGATCTGGAACCCATCATTGGTTGGTGTCGATTTGGAGAGGTAGTCTAGTCCTTCGCTGAAACTTGTAGAAGGTGTTCTCTTGTTTTGATTGAATCTATAACTAGAAAGTGATGGCTTTACAAATAAGTCTGGTCTACCGTCCATCGATTGGGAACGGGCGATGCTTGTGGAATCGGGTGTACTCATTTTACGATAGAAATCAGAATAACTTTCTGTAGGGGAATAAAGCTCGATCGAGTGAAACGCATCATAACTGCTTAGCTTGGTATGTTCGTTTAGTAATCCTCTCTTTGTATAGAGGTTTTTCTTTGCCATTTCCGCCTTTAATATCGACCCTTTCTCTGCATCTACTCGACGCCCATTTAATGTTTCTAGAGCTTCTAATGCTTCTCTACGGCTAAAAAATTTGGCGAATCCAATCTATCGTACAACAATCACACACATAAAAAATTACATATTTGTTTAGTTTTCGTTTTATATATAGATACATGTATACATTGTTTCTTTGACCCTTACAATTTGTTTTCTACCATTGGTATCTAATTCATCATCACTTGACGGCAGCTTTAAAGCGGCTGCCTCAAAACCAGAGCAAAACATAAACATATTTTGGAACTCACGTTCCTGCATATCTTCCGGAAATCCCGCTACAAATATCGTAGTAATTTCTTCTTTAGGAGATAAGTCTCGATACATATTGAGTGGAATGGGAGAAATAAGTGAATCCATTTCGTTTCCCGCTAAAGCTGCTTTAAAAAAATATCAGGTACAATATTGCATCAGTAAATAGAGATGCAAAGTTATACAAGTGAATATATGGCACTCACTTACAGGCATATATATAAACTATTAATTAATATTATAAAATTTATACGTATATAAATAAAAGAAAAGGAAAAAAAAACAAAAACAAAAACAAAAGAGAGAAACGAACAAAAAAAGAAAGAAAAAGTGGGAAAGGGGAACATGATGTGATCAAGTCACAAAACATGTTGTACGCTGAGTTTCAATACACAGTAGTGCAGTTCAAAAGCCACAGGTAACAGCATCTAAAAGTCTAGATACTACAGCATGGGCCTCAGAGATATATGATGCGTGTATATGTAAGATGTACTTGCTTTTACATTTATTGGTAATAGATTAAACCTTGAGTTTATCTAATCGCATATTAGTTGATGGCCTTTTGAAAATCACTGCTGGAAATCCTGCGCAAAAAGGTTTAGATTAGTTCACCAATATGGGTAATTTCTTGTGTGCCCATAAGAATCTGCACACTGAAATGTAACAAAATTTATTCTTGATACAATACGACCTTCTTTTCAAACTATCGAGCCAAATCAAGATCAACCCAAAAAGCTATCGTACCCATAAAGTTTCAGATATATATATAACGGAACTCTCCGTTCCTCCTGCAAGAAAAAAAGAGACGTCATTCATACCATACGTACCATAATATTTGTATATTAATATCGAATCTGTTTTAAAGCAAATAGTCCAACACTCTAACCATATTTTGGACTTAATGTTACAATAAAGGAATACGTTATTCAAAGGCAGTCCTCAGTTCCCAAAAAAAATGACGGGGTTTGAATCTCAAGAGAGAGGCCAATGCAAAATACGGAATAGGAAGCGCTGCATTAATCGCACTTTTGTGACATGAGGAAATTCAATTTCAATATAAATGCTTAATCGTATTCGCATTATATTCATGTTATTATATAGTAATGATTCAAATGATTAACTATCTGTCTCACAAGACGCTCTTTTTTAAGTGACCTTTTTTATTCCTGCATGAGGTACGAATGAACGCTTTTGATATAACCTTGAAAAAAATCAAGTATGCTTTTTATTTTTTAAACTTTTGTTTATTACAAAATAATGTCCTGTTTAAGTTTTTATATGTAAACCATTTTCGAGTTAATGAGGACTAGGACCGCCTTGTATGATTACTGTCCTATCGCTGGGCCTCGATCTGGAGCGTCAAAAAATGGAAAGTCGTTTTCGTCTTCAGGAGTTACAGTTGCACCTTTGAAAATTCTAAACGGAAAGCACATAATGAACTATGAGATAAAGAAAATGTATTTTTTTTAATTTAAGTTTTTAAAAAATCTTGTTTGCTTAAATAGTAATCAGTTGGCGACATTTTTGAGGACCATCCGCTTCCCTTTTGACGTCAACTTTTGTTATATATATATAAACTATGAAAATAGTATTTTATAATGTTATTCAGTAATAGCAGTAGCTGTCTACATTTCTATATCAAATGCAAATAGAGATTCTTGATAAATACTCTAGAATTATATTCAATTTTTATTTTATTTTTCAAGGCAATGTTAAATGTTGCTAGTTATAAAAAAGAAGAGGCCTTTCATCTTTTTTTATTTATTTATTTATTGCTGGTCAAATTTTCCTTTCAAAAGTAAGAGTAGCGTCTTTTCGCTAATAATGAAACAATTATTATTGTCAAAAAAACTACATTTTACCATATAATTAATTGACTTACAGTTTACTGTTCTCTGGGATATATTTCCAGGATAATTAGTATGAGTAACAGGTGGAAAGCAAGTGTAAGGATGAAGCGGAATCTCAGGTTCAGGAAGTGGAGGCGAACGCGAACGCGAAGAGTCTTTGGGTGACTTGGACGAACCTTTGAATATATTGTTGAATGGAGAACACATTATGAAGTTATTCAATACAAAGAGCAACGCTTTTAGTTGAAGGCTCTAAAAAGTTTAGTTTGCTTATATACCAATAGTCTGGCAACATTTTGATGGCCATCTGACTAATCTTTTTTTCGATACTAATAACTTTCATCTATTCATTAAAGTTAAATGGCACAATAAGAAAATATATTTCTATCAAATAGAATGAGTATTACATAAGACAATTTTTAAATAGATCGCCATATATGAATAATAACTTTGTTATTTATTTAAAGGGAACAAAAAGAAAGACAATTTAAATAATTATGAGGCAAATAAACATGGGTACTTTCTTTGTAAAGATGAGCGTGAAAGATGACTGATAGTATATGCTAAACTATAATTGTCACATAGAGAAACAGATATACCCTTTGTAAGATAAATAAATTATCTTAGAAATATTGGAGGTCCATTGTTAGAAGACGAGGATGACGATGCGGAAGACTGAGCCCCTGAAGAAGGGCGTGGACGGTTAGGCTTATTTTGACGCTTCGATTGCTTTCTTTTGGTTCCAAGACACATACTAAAGAAGTAGTATTTAGATTTTGATATTATTAAAAAAAGCATAAACGATCAGCTTACTTTTATATCATTTATTTAGCAACATAATTATAAGCACACCATTACTATACTAATATCTTTTGGTAGCAACATATATTTCTTCAAAAGGATATGGTGGTCATAAAAACTGTTGTTAGATACTCTCTAAAAAAAGTAAATGGGCATTGCATTACGAATAAAACATACTTGCATTAAAGCTGGATATATATATATGCATACGATCAATGATGCAATGATGGAATATATTATTTTTTCTATTGAGCTTGCTTTCTAAAATATCTATTTGCGATATGATACATATGAATCTCGGACCTTTGACCAAATTACTGAATCATCAACATTCCATATTACAATTATGTTCCATTTTAAGGCATGAAAAGCAAGACGTCACAATAAAGAGCCCACATACGAAATGTTGTCAGAAATATGTATATAAATAGATGGATTAATTTTTTTACAAATTTAAACTTAAAAACACATCTCTTTTATTAAAAATCTACCATGAGCTCTCCTCACAATGAAAATCGTACTATTCGTAAAGTTACTGGCTATTACGACCTCCGTACTGCACCTGGGTTCTCCAAAAACAAACCACCTGGTGGAATACAACAAGTAATACGCCAAGGGGGTTCCAAAGACACCAAGAAGAAATAATTTTATTACTCTACTCTACTCTGTATCTATGGTCAGCTTTGTATTTCAGATGACTTCATTTGTCAATACAAAACTTCCAATTTTTTTTTCATCAAAATATTATTTGTCAATTATACAATAAATCTTGTTGCATGTATAACATCACTTATTTTAAGCTATAACACATAGCATGCCATGTTTATCGGTATGACTTGAATGCATCATGTTTATATCTCTTAATCTGATTTTACTCCTCTCCCAATCGATCAAATAAATAATGTATTTTATTTTGTTTAATAAAAAGAAACACTTTTCTTTATTTCAGCACAAAATGAACAATGAATTCAAATTTCATTATACGACAGGTTGAAAGATAAATCTAGATTCTTTTTACATATGAGCAAATGTATGGTAGCCAGTGGATATTTTATATTTTCTTATGACTTACAAGATAGAAACCACTCTTCCACCCATTGTTCACCGAAAAAAAAAGGAACTTTCTCACTTTGTGATAGACTCTAAAAGAACTGAGGATGCTCTAACGTTTAAATCTTGAAAAGACTTGAGGAGTATCTGCCTTGTTTTCTTAAAATACATAATGAACCCTTTGTTTGAATTTGCCGATTTCACCCAATAGTTATTTTGTTATCGGTAGTCCATCTCTTAACGTAATGTATACTTGGAGTTTCTCATCGGCCCTCTCTTACCTCTAAACTCAAATCCAGAAAATAAATATGAAATACACGGGTTAGAAAGAAAAGCATTCATTAAAAAATAAGCATTTTATTTTTAATTTTTTTATAGGTCAAACTGAGTGGTTTTTTATTTTTATTGGATAAATATATATTATTTTATTGTATAAATGATAAAACAACTGGTATCATATAAAAATCATAATAAATTGAGGCGATGGGCGTTAAGGATTACGGAACCGAGGAGGAGTATTGAAGTTTCGGGGAGGAGTAGGTGCTCGGGGAGGAGTGGGTGTTCGCGGAGGAGTAGGAGGAAAACTGGGGCGGAAATGTGGAACTCCACGAACGAGCTCTTCAGGGTCTATGTTAGGGTCAATTTGAATTCCAAGACCTGCAAACATCGTGTCTAATTCTTCCTGTGTCCAGGAAGGTGCCCTGGAAGGTGTTATAGAAGGTGGCCTGGAGCCAATACTTTGAATATTATAAAGCTCTATATCGGATATTTCGGATTCACTAGATTCCCTTGAACCACAGCAACCCATTTTTTTTATATTATAATAACAGTGAGATAAAACTATGTTTTTTTGAAAAAAGTTTTAAGTGCTTAAATAGTAATTATTTAGCAACATATTTTATGTGATCTTTGTATTATTAATTATATCTTTGAAAAGAAAAAATATTGCCAATAGTGATGATGATACTACTCTCATTGGATACCGACAGAAATGAATGTAATGAGTTGAGCCTAAAGTTCACAAAAATGCTCAAAGATCAGCTTCAACCGCATCAGGACCTGTTCACCATAGATTTGGTTTGTGATGATAGGCAAGTAAAATTTATAACACCTTAACCAGGTGCTTGATAAATAACGAATAGAATTATGTTTGTATCTCTTTGGGCCTCCAACTTCGTATCGTTGTCTTGGACAATCCATCCACCTACGTGTGCTGTATCGAAAAAGTGTCTCCAAGGCTCTTCCCATCTACCATTGAAAACTTCTGTACCTATTTAGGTAATGTTATCGGCCTAATTTATCAAATGAAACAATTGGCATCTGTCACATTTAATATAATCAATACCTCACAACCTCCTACATCCACTGACGTTGAAAGCTGGGATGACGATGATGATGACCGATTTCCTTCATGCATTGGATCACTGTAAACTATTATTTTTATTATTCATTATATTTATATATCTACTGTATCTAACAATGATTATCATCCAGCCCTATGAGTTATTACTGTTATTATTTACATTTCATTTTATTTCATTTTATTTTTTCATTTTACTAAAAACACCAATTTCTATTTACCCTTTAATATCGTCATTATCGAAACTGATAAAGAATTCATTTCCAACTCAATCCAACCGCCATTTCTACGTATCACACAATCTTTGAGATAATCCAAGACCACGAAAAGTATACATGAATATAAACCTTTAATTACCACTGGTGGTCTTCTTTGTTCCATATATATGTTCGTTTATGAGTATATATGTATATGTTGCTAATTGAATAGTATTTAAACATATAAGGCTTTCAACAAAGTGTATTAAGCTTCTATTATAAAGATGTGTTTCTGTATTTCTCAAAAAGTAGACGACCCTGAAGATGAACCTGAGTGCTCAGAAAAGTCAACCGGTAGTTCTTCAAAGTATCGCTCACTTGACTCATCTATATTTTCTTCTAATATGATGAATATCCCCTCTCAACCACCGGCACCAGGTCCTCCAAGTCGCTCTTCCAGTAACTCACCCATTTCCATTATTTATATTCTCAGCCTATTATCTGCTAATTCTCCCCACAGCACCATTAGCATCCCACCACGTCTTCAAGCTCTTGCTAATCCAAGACGTTCACCCAGTCTTCCTTCTACTCCTCCAGAAACACCTCCCCAATTTTTAGAATAGTGTTATTCTTTTTTTGTGAATATTCTTTTGTCTTGCTTCTTACTTAAAGGAATGTATATATATAAAAATAGCATTTCAGCTTTAAATGAGTTTAATTAATTATTGTGATAAAGAAAATACTCCTTTCAGCTTTTCTTTATGCTAAAGCAAATGGAATATGTTATTTTTTTCATTGTTTGATTTTCCTTAAATAGCATAAGTTATTCATTTATTCGTTAGAAAATTATCTCAAGTCACCAAACAAAAATACACAATGAAGCTACTAAAATGCTTTTTTACCATATAATGCTATTCAAAAACAAAAAAAAAATAGGTAAATTTTGTTGCCAAGAAGTAAGTATTTAGGTAAACTAAATCTTCGAAAATCAAAAACTGACCTTCTTTTTTCAAAATATTTAACTTGCAATGTGCTTTTGTTTTAGTTTTGAGGAAACTGATACTACACCCATGCTTCCTTCGAGCTCTCAGTCAACTGACTCCTATTGGGACTCTTACAAACCATACCTTCGTCCGATCCATCCTGCTGAGGTCCTGTTTTGGTAGATTTAATTCCTATAGTGCCTATTTCATTCTTACTTTCCGAATTTTATTCAGCAGCAACTTTTAATATATGTTGATAGTAAATCTACAAGATTGTATTTTGATCATTTGAATAGCAATAAACCATAAATAAACTGGTCATAGTTTTTCATTTTCATTTATTCGAAGCTTACGTATAAATTTCATTTCACATATTTTGGCTACTTATAGTATAAAATGATACTCTATTATGAAATAAAATGTAAAACAAAGACTCAATAAATTATGTTGTTCATTCATTACAAATAATTTTTTTGGTCTTCATTGTTACTTAAGAAATATGGCTACCACTATCCTAATTTTTAGAATGTGTTCTATCCTTAATAAGCACAAACCTAAAACCATTGCAATTACTTTCTTCATTATACTATCATATGACCATATTCATAGTGATGGTTTTTTCTTCCGAATTGAACCATTGAATATTTCTCTGATCGAAAAACTCACGACTATTCCTAGACTATATATCAGTAGTGATAGCCTTCCCTATTAGTATGATATTATAAATTCCTAAAGATTGTGCCTCTCTAAATCTAATGACAACACTACAAAAAAATATCGAGAGTTACAAAATTGTTGCTATCAAATTGGTATTTAAATGAGTTAAAATATTTCTCCAAATCATAAACGAGTTTCTTTGTACTGTTCTAAATACCATGTGTTTCCCTTTTCGTAACGAACGTCACCGTCGTAGAATTGAAGTTGAGCCTGATAGGCCTACTTTTATTTTTAGAAATAGAGATGGTGATAACCTACGCTCCTACACTGATATACGTAAGTCATAATATACATGGAGATGTATAGCATCACTCTCATAACTACTTTAAGGCCGAGAAAGATATGCCATAGCGAACCTCCCATTTGATGACAGCTGGCGTACGCCTCAATAACTTTTTTACAATCTCAATAGTGAGATTGTAACTTTTTTTCAAGAGAGTGTTTTTTCTATCAACATCATATTGGCTCAATAAACATCTTTTTCAAAAAAAAAAAAATCTTTGTTTTCTTATTTTTTTTTTTATTCATCGCACCCAAAAAATATCGTTATTTTTTTTCTCGTGTTTTTAAGCATTATTTCACAAAGCTTTTACAAACGCTATTTTACATATCAACAACGACGAACGTGATCATATCACACGAAAAATAGACTCTATCAATTTACCAGACTGTAATGGTGAGAATAAAGAGCATTCTAACAGTATAAATCGTCAAAAATACAAAAGTAGTGAACAAGCACTATAATTATAAAGATTTTGAAAATAGTCAAATGATGTTAAACCGTTTCACATAATAGGGTGGTAGAAAAACAAGTAGACGCCCAACGTTAAGTGTAGAGCAAAACAAGCTGCTACAGAAGAAAAACGCCAAAAAGAACAACAGGGCTTAAATTGCCTCAAAGAAATATTCGAACTTGTGGTAAATTGACCTCAGATCCACGCTGATATATGTCTCTTAAGCAACAGATAATACATTGCGCAATGTTACAAACCTATCCACCAGCTCTTTTGGCAAAAAACATATGTTATTATGCACAAGATAGTTCAGTTCCGACGGCGACGCTGTCGTTCACCATGAACTCGAATACATATTCATGCCTCAGAAGAAATATGACAGTTTCTGATCAATTTCTTGGATTCTGTGGCTGTAATTTCTGTCACAGCTACTGAACCCTCCCAGGCGATATTCATTTTTATTGAGCCGAAATCAAGCATTGAGAGTAGAACTAAGATTAAGCGTTCCGTCCAAAAAAGTTTGAACAAGCCCATTCAAATAAACGTGTTTATAATTATTGTCAATCTAAATAAATAAAGATCGTTTTAAATAAATTCATATATAAAAACCATTTCAATTGAACACACTTTTAATTGACAACGAATTGACCTTCTTTTTTTTTTCAATCATAACTAAAACAAAATGACTACAGAAAATATTACCTTTTAAATGTTGGGTAAGGTTGAGGGCACTGAAAAACCTAAATATGTAATAACAAAAACCAATAAAAGAAATAAAAGATAAGAAAAAACTGTTGTTCATAAGAAATATGCCTCAACTCATCGATCAATACATGATTGTTAAAAAAAAGCTTAACAGAGTTGAAGGTTCTAACCAATTTGAAAGTCCAGCTACTGAAAAAATAGTAGAAGTAAAGGCAGCTCTTGTAACACTTGTCTCCGTAGAAATGATACATACAACAGCTTTCCTGGGCATGTATTTTGTAGTTAATTTCCATTGACCAAATCTATATCAACAAACTACATTCCTCTTTACAATGAGGAATAGTATCATCACTATTGACAATATTTTTCCTTTTCAAGGATATAGTTAATAACACAAAGGTTACATAAAATATACTGCTAAATAATTACTATTTAAGCACGTAAAACTTTTTTCAAAAAAACCCCCATCATCAAACATAGTTTTATCTCACTGTTATTTATTATATTTAAAAAAAAATGGGATGCACTGGTTCAAAGGACGCTGATGAACCCGAAATAGCTTCTAATCAATCTGTAAAAGCTTCTAATATATCCGTAGCAGCTAATGCATCCGTAAAAACTCCTAATACATCCATAAGAGCCTCTACTTCATCCATAGCAGCTTCTAATCAATCCGTAAAAGTTTCTAATACATCCGTAGCAGCTAATTGTGGTGGCACCAGTAGTATCCGCTCTATGACACCTTCTTATACATCATCAGAATATTATGATATGTTTCATTGTCCCGACTTCAAAGGGGAGATAAATTTTCTCCCCGCAGAAGAGTTGAAACGTCGAATAGAAGCTCACCCTCCCCGTAGGTTTACACCATCGCCTCCTGTTCCTGAGATCTACATGCCTCCCCGAAGGAACCCTTCTTTCGATATCTTACCTAACAAACAAGTTATTTTTCATAAGGATTTTAGCAAAAATCTATGCAATGAAATGTTTCCAGAAGGTTTTGATCCAAATACAATATAAATTTACGAGGCATTGCATCCCTCCCTACAAAAAAATGTTTTTTTCAGAAGAATAGTGACAAAAATTAATATTAAAAATAATACGACTTTATCCAATAAAAAATAATAAAAATCAATCAGGATATATTTTTATTTTATATGGGTTCTTTTCATGAATAGTGATACAACAATCACATAAATTCGAGAGAAATGGCAATCTATCTCTTCCTCTTAATGGGATATAAAAGCCGATATATCTCTATTTGCTATAAAATTAGACACTATAACCTACATTTGTTTTGAGCTAAACTTACGGCCTTCAAGTTGACTGATGGTAGTGCCAGTGCTACCTGTACTAGCACGCGTTTTAATACGGTCAGGTTTTTTTATAGAGTATTTATCAGAATTATTATTTTTGGAGAGTGGTAAACACATAATGGATTATAAATAAGTAAGGTGGGTTATTTTTTCTTTTTCTTTTTTTCCTGCTTAAATAGCAAATTGCTAACAACATTTTCTATTTTCATTCACTTGTTTCCGTTTTTAAAGACACATCAATATTATGATTAATACAAGTTTACTAAAACTTTGATGATAGCTTCATGATAAAAAGTCTAGTAGATTGATCCATAATAAAAAGCTTATTTAATAAGGTGATGTTCGGATCTGAGCCGGATTTAAACTCATTAAACTTTATTCAAAACATGGATATTTCTCAAATAGTGTGATAGAGATGATTCAGCAACACAATGGGTCGAATTATGCGAGATAAGATACAATGTGAGAATGCATGAAAAGTTGCTTGACAGAATGGATGATCATTGGGTAAGGCAAGAAAGACAAAACCGTTTTTGCCTGTTTTTCACTATCACATGGCATCTCGTTCACGGGAGATGAAGTAATTGCGAAGATTTGATTGGTTACATTTTTCGATTCATTTCGTATGTGACAAGCAACAACAGGGGCGCTCCACACACACTAGTTTTTTATTTTTTTATTTTTTTTATTTTTTTATTTTTTTTTTCTTTCTCTTTCTTACTCGTATTTTAGCTAGCAAAATGGTCAAGTTTTACCAACATGTGTTTACTTATGAGTAAGGTTTTTTACATTTTGTTATAAAAGAAAGAGCGCCTGTGCTTAATAGTAATAACAATCTTAATTTACAATAATAACAGTTACCCATGGCAAAACGTAACACTTGCCTTTTGGCTACGCTACCCAAACCCTTTCGCCTCGCATGGTAAGAGTTAATATGCTCTTTGTATAATGAATGATGCTAAACAATGTTATTTCTGTGTGGATAGTGCTTACTGTGGATGTATTGGATCGTTATGTGGATGAAAACGGGGTCTTACGATCCACCCGACTTGTTTTGAAGAAAGGAAAGGTGCCAAAATGGTTCCCAGAGAAAGTACGTAGTGATATTTTTATTTATTTTAGCGTTCCCATGGAAACCATACAAGTAACACGCCACATTTTTCTTTTTACATATAAAAATAATAGCTTGTTAAAAATTCGGAAGCATTCGTTATTGAGGAGTCAGAAGTGGATCCTAAAACAAAAACAATGATAACCAGAACCAAAAACCTCAACCATGTTCGCATCATGCAAATTGAAGAAACACAAATATTCAAGATGAACGACCAGAACCCTGAATTGACGTCTTGCAAAACAGAGGCTCGTATCATCTCTCGATTTGGCTGGGGAATGACGAGCAAAATCGAAGGCTTTGGTAAATCATCCTTTATCGCAAATACAACAAAGGTAAAATAATAATCATAATAATACAAGTAGAATTGATAAATAACCATTATTATATTAGGCTCGTAAAGGAATGCAACATATTTTACAAATGATTCGCGAAAAACAAGCAGGCAACAGAGTTCCCTTCCTTGGTTCCATCTAAATACTCTTATACTTATTGTCAAACACTACCCCTCCCTTCTCTTTCGACCCCACTTGTGGGAATTGGAAATGCTGTATATATCTCCCGTTTTGTTCTATGTATTTTATTGTCAAAAACCTTCAAAAATAAAAAATAATAGTCAATTTACCCGTTTACCGAACTTGTAACCATTTGAAGCGGTTAAATTCAGTTGGACTTACTCCGATCACTCTGCTCTTATATTTTTACTTTTTAATTTAAGTAAAATAATAATATCATGTTTTAGGGGTTGGTGTCAATAAGAATAACGATAAATACATGAAACGTTTCAATCTAGCCGTTTATCAAAATGCGGGGTCAACACATAAAAAAAAAGAAAAAGAAAAAAGTATTTATGATATAACCCGTGAAACCGATGCCCCGCGCCTAACAAGAGCTGTGGATATATATTAGTGTGTCTTCCCCACATTAAAGTAGCTCCTGCGCCGTTTCGGATATTATTATTATTATTATTATTATTATTTCTTTTTCTTTCTGATGGAACCAAGTACGTGTTTTTTTCTTTTCGTTCCTTCATTTTGCAGGTTTTGTTTTGTCTGTTTTTATAAGACTGGTTACACAGCGATAAACCAGATATGGATTGTACAATAAAGTTAAGGCTAAAAAGAAAAAAATGCTTCTTCATGTGTTGTAGTCATTGAATGGATGAATACGTCATACACAAATCCGTTCTTACAATTAGAGCCAGCAACACATACTTATAAAATGACAAACAGTGAGCTTTCAAGTTCTTAATGACGCCCAAGATTTTTTTTTTTAATATTTATACCAACTAAATGTTTATAACGATCAAGTCACCGACCGTGGGTGTACAAATGTATGTCTGAGCTCCTGTTTCTTTTCTGTTTGCATTATTCAACGCGTAGCACAAGAAATGTTATATTTATCAAGCATCATTTGTTTCAACATGGAGGTTTTGTCATATTGCACCTTTAAAAAAATGATATTTAGAGCCAATGCTGTTATAATGATGCTAAGCTTGAAGTATAGTAAGCTTTGGATTTTATCAGTTCTAGCTGATAGAAACCTCGGTGCTTCCTTTACATGTAAGTAACTTCTGGTGATATTTTACAGCAGCGCTGACCATAAGTCAATAGTTCATTAACATTTCACCTACAAGTTGTATAGTCACAAGTCTTTGCTAACAGAGAGAATGAAAATGGTAAGAAATAATTTACTTGAATGAAACGTAAATAAAATGTATCAACAAGTTAAAAAATAAGACTATAATTTTCATCCATTTTGTAGTGGCTAAATTCCAGATTCTACATCTAGTAAGAATCAAAGCAATACCAGTATCCTCCTCTTTCCAATCCTAGAAATTTTTTCTGGAAAATTCCCACGAACCTTCAAAAAGTGTTCATCCGCCAAAAAGGGTAATTGTGGCAAAATTGTGTCAACCTCAACGTCGTAGAGGGCGGCATGTTCTCCTTTGGCATGAAATCAAAGGTCGATGCTCAAATATGGACAATAAGTATAAATAATAGTTAGAGCTACGCGACAGGTTCAATAATCGGAAGCAGATCATCAGCTTCTGTCACCACCAACTCCACTACAGGAAGTTTGATTGATAAACTACATTCCATTGTCAGACCATACAGAAACCGACGTATTCAACCGTGTTTGGGAATTCATAGACACAGTTTTTGATGATGTTGACATTAATATTAGAACGTAAGTGATATAAAGTCTTTATTGGTTGCAAAGAGTTTTGATCCTTATGTTTATTTTAAGTGATGATGCCACTGAATTTTTAATAAAATGCATCAAAGGTGAATTAGGTAGCATTAGAGTTGAAGCAGAAGAGAATGCCAAAGTTGGTATAAAGGCGCCAAAAAGATTAAAAGATCAGCTATGTCATCTTGTTCAAAATCACCCACATAAACACCAGCACCTTGTTACTGTCGGCTTTATTATAAAAGGTAAATGATATGGTATATAGTCACATTCTTGATTGCTAATATGTATTTCCTTACACATTTACTTTCTTTGTTTTTCTTTAGATTTAGAGCTTCGGGCCGTTGTCATGGCCAACCCTTCTACCTACATTTATCGAGTTCAGAAAACGGCGCCACTGTCTTTTCCCGTCACGCTAGATGAATTTGGTCATCATCTTGGCGCTCTCCTTGGCTTAACATCTCAAATGAAGCAGTTGGCATGCTCTACCCTCGCTACACCGAAGACCCCTCAGTTTGTTGTGTCTACCAAGTTTGAAAACTACACTAAATAAACGACTCTTTTAAATTTTACTAAAATTTACTGTTATGTTTATTTGGAAAAGTGAAGGTTTAGGCTTTTATACAATTCAGCGCTTTATAAGTACACTCGCTTCAAGCGGTGCATTGTATCCTAACTTATGGCCAATGCCTGGAGATAAAGAATAATGGAGGGAACCTTGTTTATTTTTAATGAAAAAGATATTGAACACATGCTTTATTGGTTAGTACAAGTAGACATTCTTGTATTTACGTAAATACAAATATAGATTGAATCTATAATAAGCGACGATGATATCGTATAGAATAAAGAAACAAACATAATTGTATTCGTTAGTTATCAAACATCAGGTTAAGGGATCATGAATTTAGCTTACCCA
>VCJH01002604.1:5048-15158 GCA_024140565.1 Backusella australiensis | reverse complement strand
CCCATCAGTTTTAAATGTACTTTACAAATGAATAAAATGTTTTTGAATCATATATCCAATACGCGTTTCATAGGTATGGTAGCAGTATTTGATTTTGATTCCCTTGGAATCCTGAGTAACTCAAATGACCTGTAGAACCCCTTCACACCCTATAAGGCAACTTTCACTACTAGTGGTACAAGTCTAAAATTTTGAACTTAAAAATCCAAAAACAAAAATCTCCTCACTTGTAGTGTACTTTGTCTCAATACACAAGATTTATGGTAGAGGCGTAACAAACTCCTTTGCCTTGTATGAAAGGACCTTTCAAAACGAAGTGGTTATTATTTTAAAAAAAAGTCTAAAATTACTAAAATAGAAAAAAGCGGGCTCTTGGAAGCGAAAAGGTTATGAACATTAGGGTTTCTATCAGCGATCATCCTGTTAAAATAATCATATTGACGACAAGACTAATGATTATACTATTGATACGTGTCACTTAAAGACATGTCTATTTTTAGAACGAGGCCCAAATGGCTCTCCTAGCCTTATTAGATTATGTATGGATTGACTTGATATTGAAGGATTAACTAGTTATTTAATAATTAAATTCAAAGCATTTTATATCGTGGTATCATACATTTCACCATCAAAAACAGATGCTATTTTTTTCATTATGAAATTAGCTATTGCATGAATTCGGTTCCTGAAAAAGCACATTTCTCTTACAGATAATTTACAATTTATATATAAAATATATGAATTTTTAGGTTTTTTTAATGTGTATATATTAGTGTTTCTTTTAAGCATTTAAAGTCTTTTGAAAACTTTCCATGCGTGCTTCTAACTCGGGTCTGAAGTGTCTAATAAGGCCCTGTTTATACAAATAGATTAGTAAAACAACAACAAGGAAGATTGACGTTTGCATTGATCCTTACCTGTACTGGCCATGCAGCAGCATCACCCAAAGCGCAAATGGTGTGACCTTCGATTTGCTTTGTCAATTCCCAAATTTGGTCAATTTCTTCCTTTTTACCACGTCCAATCTCGAAACGGTCCATCATAGATTCAAGCCACTTGGTACCTTCTCTACAGGGAGTACACTGACCACATGATTCGTGTCTATAGAACTTGGCGAATCTGGAAATGGCAGAAACAATATCAGTAGACTTATCCATAACGATGACGGCAGCGGTACCGAGACCAGAGTTGACATCACGAAGGGCATCAAAATCCATCAAAACATCTTCACAAATGCTCTTGGGAATAACAGGAACGGAGCAACCACCGGGAATGATACCCAATAAGTTGTCCCATCCACCACGAACACCACCACAGTGCTTGTCAATCATTTCCTTAAGAGGCATGGACATTTCCTAAATGGCATTTATATTAATAACATGCAACTCTCTACTTGGCTGTATTGTGTACCTCTTCAAAGGTGGCGGGGTTGTTGACGTGTCCAGAGATACAGAAAAGCTTGGTACCAGAGTTACGGGGGCGACCGAAACTGGCGAACCAAGATCCACCACTAAAGTATCAAATAAAAGATGAATAAAGACAACTACATTTAAATATAAATAATCTTATTTTCTTACCGTCTAAGAATGGTAGGAGCAACGGCGACAGTTTCGACGTTGGTGACAGTGGTGGGGCAGCCGAAAAGACCGATATCAGCAGGGAATGGAGGCTTCAATCTAGGCTTTCCTTGCTTGCCTTCAATAGATTCAATCAAACTGGTTTCCTCACCGCAAATATAGGCACCAGCACCACGGTGAATGTAAACATCAAAATCGAAACCAGATCCACAGGCATTCTTACCAATCAAGCCAGCAGCATAGGCTTCATCAATGGCTTCTTGGAGATGGTTAGCCTCCTGGTAAAATTCACCACGAATATAGATATAAGCTATTGGAATGGTTTAGCAAATCTTCTTATTTCAAACTATCATCCATACCAGCATTGGCCTTCATGGCGGAACCGGCCAAAAGACAGCCTTCAACCAACTTGTGAGGGTCACCACGCAAAATTTCACGATCCTTACAGGTACCTGGTTCACCTTCATCAGCATTGATGACAAGATAGCGAGGACTAAGTTATATAAAATAATAATTAAAAACTCTGATTTCCTTTTTCGTGTTTGCTGTTGCTTTGCTGGTGCTATTTACCGTCCGTCCAAGGGCTTGTTCATGAAACTCCACTTGAGACCGGTGGGGAAACCAGCACCACCACGGCCACGAAGACCGGATTCCTTCATTTCTTTGAGAATCCATTCGTGGCCCTTGAGGATCATTTCCTTGGTCTTGTACCAATCGCCGCGCTTCAAGGCGCCCTTCAATTTGTAATCGTGCTTGAGATATAAATTGGTGAAAATGCGATCCTCATCAGAAAGATTACCAAAGGTAGTCTTTCCAGTAATAGGGTTGGCGTTAGGGTTGGGTGTTTCGGTGGCATATGAACGTGCAACGGAAACTGCTCCAGGAAGTGTTCTGCTTTGACGAGCGAGTGCAGTTGCAGCTAATTATCGGGTTTCAATGTCAAATATTATATATATATTAAAAGGCTGTTTGGGTTGTTGCTAGCTGGATTTTTTACTCACCTCGCTTTACGGCTATTGTTCTCAACATTACCGAAAAGTTTAGGGTAAGAGGGGGGAGGTTTAAAATAAATAAAGAGTTGGGGGTTGTTCTTTACTCGTAGTTAAAGTCAAAGAAACAGAGAGAAAAAATGCTGGCAATTGCCTATTTTTCTTTTTTATTTTTTATTTGGCAGCTTACTGACCCACCCCTTGTTCCCCCACAGTAGCAAATCCGAGAGAAATTAGAGTTGACGTCATCATTTCTCCATGCAAGTCACAAACAGATTACCATATATGGGCATTCTTGTTTTGGTCCCTTTTGAGTGCATGATTGAATCCATCTCTGCGCCTTGTATCGCGTATAGTTTGAGTTTTAATCATTGTAGTTTATATAAGAAAGAGAAATGTATTCCGATTTGCTTGATTGAAAACTAACGGAAATTCAAACCTACTTTCCTTAAAAAAAGTGCAAAAAATTTGAGCCTTTTTCGTGGATGCCTGCTGTCCTTTGATATAAAGGTACGAGAATCAGGATAAACTATTTACACATGTATTTTTTACTCTTTTCCAGCCAAGATGACACATTTTGATCATGCTTTTTTCTCAAAAACAAAAAATCCTTACATGGGAAATTTGATCACACATCACAGTTGATAATTGCATTATATTTTTAATATTTGCGTGATCCTATTAGCAACATTCATAATTGATATAATACAGAGATAAATTTTACATAATTGGTTTAGAATGAGATTTCTGGTAGAAGTATCTACTCTGATCAAGCCATGACGGCTCCATATGTTTTGTTTGCTTTTGAAATAGAACCTGTTTGTATCGCTTTAATTTGTGTTCCCCCTTTTGAGTGTGGGATAGATAAATTGCTTGGTTTGTTATTAGCAAATAAATATGATGCCACATTTACGATTTTTTTGCAATTGACAGTCGATGTGCCTAGTCGTGTAACATACGCTTATGCGTTTACATATTGCTTTTTTTATTTATTTTATTTTAGGGGTCAGTCATCCTTTGATGTCTTAAAGAAAAACTAGGCTCATTATGAAACCGTATTTAATAGCATTCTTATCTTTGATTTATTTAATTAATCTCTTTTTTTTTCATACTATCTCTTTCCCCCTTTTTTAAAAAAAAATATCCCATCAGCATGACAATACGCATAAAAGACCCATTCGTATTAAGAGACGATAAGAATTATGGTTCAACAGTTTCTGAATTAACCAAAGATGACGTCTCTTTCATTGATGAGGACTTTAAATGGTCTGAAGCAGAGGAGGCAGAAGTTTTGGATATAGTAGACAAGAACCTTATGTTATTTGTGCTATTAATGACATTTGTATTGAACATGGATAGGACAAATATATGTATGTTCTTGTTGAATTGAAAGATATATAAATAAACCCTTTTTGATGTTTTTTTTTCTTTCCTTTAGCAAACGCAATTTCAGATAACCTTGCAGCTGATCTTGGCTTTACAAATGATGGCGTTAACCTTGGTATTTCAATATATCACCTTGTATTTACATTTTGTACACTTCCTTCGAGTGCTATCTCTAAAAGAGTGGGGCATCATTTGTGGGTCCCAATTTTAATGAGTTCTTGGGCTATTGTCACTTGGAGCCATGCATTAATTCATGTAAAGTTTGGTTTTGTTGTCATATCTATAGTTCCTAATCTCACTGGGCAAGGTGTATATTATAGGGGTTAAATGGGTTTCTCACCGTGAGGTTTCTAATCGCCGTAACTGAAGCAGGTTTTATCCCAGCCTGTCTGAGTTATCTCTCATCATGGTATAAAACAAACGAATTGGCAACTAGACTAGCATGGTTCTGGGGTGCACAGGCCTTAGCCTCATCTGTATCTGGATTAATAGCATTTGGTGTATTTAGAATGCGAGGTTTATATGGTTTAGAAGGATGGCGATGGCTATTCATTTTTGATGGAATTGCTACTCACATAATCGGTTTGATTGCTTTGTATGAATCTTCTCCTCTTGTTGTTTATATATAAATATGAATACAAAGTTTAACCATCTTTTTTTTTTTTTTTTCGTATTAGTTATTATTTACCAAAATCCTCAAGACATACAAAAGGTGGCCTAAGAGGAAAAGATGGTTGGTTAACCGCAAGACAAATTCGCATAGCAACCATGAGAATAATCAAAGACGATATCACCAAAAAGGAGAATAATAAACCTATTACCAAAAGCGATATTGTACAGACTATAACAGATACAAACCTTTGGGCTCATTTAACCATCACTTTCATTGGGTAATATATATATGCTAGCAGATAGAGTAATATTTTTTCTTACACTACTATTTTCTTTATTAACAAAAAAAAGGATGATGTCTGACACCCCAATTTCAACTTACTTTCCATCAATAATCAAAGATTCAGGCTTTTCAATCACTACGGCCAACCTACTAACGGCTCCATCACATATTGTTGGGTTGATATTTTCAATAATAATAGCCAAAAAATCCGACACACACGGAAATGTATCCTATTACGCACTCATTGGTACGATTTGGCGATTACTAGGGTTTACCGTATTAGAATATTTACCAGATAATGCTGGAAGATGGACACTTTACAGTGCTGCTTTATTAACGGCATCATTCCCTTCATGGCATGGAATGCAAATTGCATGGATGTCATCCAATATGGCACCCATTGGCAAACGGACGTTGGCGATGGCGGCTGTTATTGGGGCAGCCAACTTGAATAGCGTTGCTGGTTCCCAGATATACAGTAAGGCTTTTTTATTATTATTATTTGAATTTATTTTTGTTTTTAATAGCCATCTTTACCATCTTTACAAAAAAAAATAGAGGCTGCAGATGCACCTAGATATAGACATGGTAACAAGATCAACATCATTCTTAATATTACCACTGTGTTCCTCTTTCTAGGCCAAAGAATGCGTTACTATATCATAAACCAATGGCGAGATAAACAGTGGAACGCGCTAACAGACTTTGAAAAGAAAAAATACCTCGAAGAGAACAGTGACAATCGAGAAAACCATCGTCTTGATTTTAGATATCGACTTTAAATAGCCAGAAATCACGATATTAAATAATAAAATATATTAGGTTATTTATTAATTAATTATTATGTGTTATTTAAACATGATTAAACTGCACCATTGGCAAACCGACCTACGGTAATAACCAATGGATCAAGTTCAAAGAAATAAGTCTTATGAGTATGGTTCTCAGAACAACAATTGAGTTTTTTCAAGGATGACAATCGCTGAACATCACGCCGCTGAATCGAAACCGTCTTTTCTTGAGAGTCCAATGTGACACCCTCTGTGATCTCACCAGTGACATACACAATGGCGTGGTAATTGTAACTCATTGAAAAGACCTCCTTTGTGATGGCACTCGAGATTGAATTGGGTGAATCCTCCGGGATTTTGCAAATTTCTGCAAGATCCAATGTCAATTTTGAATAATTCAGGCCCTGTTGCGTGTTTTTCAGCACAATTTGGGCAGAGTCCAAATCGGTGGCTTCCACTTCTTCGCCTAAATTACAGTGCATGTTTATACGTCTGACAAGTCGGATCTCAGTTTTGATGGTACAGATCCTAAAGGAAGTCGTGCTATTTATGAGCTTTAGCTGAAGTGGAACATGCTCAGAGGGCTCATAGGCCTGTCTTGGCAGCTGGAGGTAAACGTTCAAAAATGAATCGTAGCCTGGCGAATGCTGTTCACGGGATGTAGTCTGACCTGCCGGTTTCAAATGAGTTGGCGGTAACGACATCTTGAGCAAGTGAAGGCTGGACGAAAAGAAATTGCTCATCATACTATTGCTCTTTGGAATATAGCGATAAGCACAAGGTGTTTGAATATCATTCGTATGTTGACTGATATCTACATTGAGAAACCGTTCCAATCGAAGCTTGGCAGTGGCATACAGAGTGAAACAAGCACCTTCAGGTGCACGGCATGACATTAATACCGCAATGCTATAACCTATAGGAAAGTGGGGATGTTCAAAGCTACTTGGTAATTTCTCGGGGGCATCCATTGAAAAGCGAACACGATGCTTGCTTGCACCTAGTTCAAATTCTGTCTTTGATGTTTTCTTTTGATGCGGTGAATCAATTCTTATTCCAGTTGAATCACAGAAAGTGGTGATTTCTTTTACAAGTTTTTCGATCTGTCGATCCTCGGCTGTCTTTATTCTTTTTTTAGGTCCCCAAGCTGGGCTGTCATTGCTGCTATTATTGTTGTTACTATGGTTACAATGACTGTTGCTACTGTTACTATTTACGATGGCGTTATTAGTGTCACTGACCCCGTTACTGTTATTTTTACAGTAGATTCGCCAACAGGGATCCACGGCGGTCGCTCCGTTGTCATTTCTACCCCCTTCTTCTGCCTCGTTTGTCGGAGTTGATAATGGTTGGGATCTGCGGGTTACCTGAAGGCCCTTGTTGATAATTTGGACATTCTTGCAGTAGTCATACATTCCATTTGTCAATGGCTTCCCAGGATGTTCACCGTGTACCTGAACATGACCAAAAAGTACAATGCGTAACGAAGAAACATCGATAGGTGAAACGGTCTCTATCTCGATTTCACCTGTTATCTTTTGACCAGGCCAGTAAGTGGGGAGATAATCAGTAAACCCTGGTAAATCCAAAGCGACATTTAACTTGGGAATGGGCATTGATTTCTCAGTTTTGGTTGGTGCTGAAATAGTAAGATGATCATTTTGATGCAGACTGTGGAATGGATGAGCGGTTTCTTCGCTGCTAATTTTTTGACAACAGCAGTCCATTTCTCGCATAAAACAATTAAAAAAAAATCAGAAAGATGGAAAGAAATAGAATAGAGAAACACATGTAAGCAAAATAATATCCTTTTTATTATATTATTTAATTAAAACATAAGAATAAGGAGCCATAAGGCGTAAGTTTAGCTTTTTTCAAGGAGTAAAAAGTATAATCAATTAGTAACCTTTGTGTGTCGTACAAAAACAAGAGGTGAGATGTCTTTTAGAAATAGTGTATATACACAAGAGCAAATAGTACCTAAAGGCTATATTCATATTCATATTTATATTGATACCGATATTGATATAGATTCGATTTTATTTATTATATAAAAAAGAATAATATAGTTAAAAAAAAACAAATGAATGCATGATTAATTATGTTGAAGTGGAATAATAAGATCTATGAGTAAATAAATGATGATAACAAAAAAGGGGAGACGAAGAGGGGGGTAAAGTGTATTTTATACGGATAATTTGTTTTGTTTAAGCAGCGCTACTGGATCTGGCACGAATAGAATCACCCCATCTATAGAAAGCGAATGGGATAGGTACGATTGCCAAAGAAATAAAAGCCAACAATGTACTTGCCCATTGATTACCTAAATTATGGTACATTTGGTTAATGAAAAGAGGGAAAGCTGCGCCAGAACCTGAACGAATAAGGGTTTTTGCAGCCAAGGCGGAAGTGACATAACGTGGGAAACAATCGATAATGTAATTGTTTGCAGAATAGTATACCAAAACCATACCAAAACCGAAAGGCACACCAGCAATGGTAGGACCGATCCAATGACACCAAGGATAAGAAGTCCAACCAAAGATGAAGAGGGAGATAGGAACCCATGGAGCAGCACTCATCATACCAGGAAGACGATCCTCAGGTGTTGGGATACCACCTGGTCTCTTTGCAATATCTCTACGGTATTTCTTTTCGTAAAAATTGGTAGCAATCAATGCAAAGGCAGTACCGACAAGAACACCAATAAAAGTCAAACCGATTTCACCATCGTTCATGTGATGTACTTCACCAAAGATGATAGGATAAGCAAAGAAGAAAGCATACAATAATGCATAAATAACAGAGATATACAATGACATCAGCAACAAGATGGGTTCAGTAGCGAGCATGATAAATGGACGGACCAAATTGGCTTGGATAAGCTCAGAAACGGGTACAGGGAATTCTTCTTCAACAGTGACATAAGTAGGGTCACCAGTTTCAGCTCTAATGCGCTTTGCACGCTTAGACAAAAGAACAGGGTGATAGGTTTCAGGTAAAATACAGATTAAAATCCACATTGCGCCAGCAAGCATCATATTAACCTATGATTTAATAATAATAAAAAAAGACAATTCATTAGTTTTACAATTTCCAGGATTAAAAAAAAAGGAGAGGGACTCACCCAATAAATCCATCTCCAACTTCCAGTTCCAACTGAGATCCAACCACCAACCTGGAAAAATTAAACAATGATTAATAAATTGATTCATATAATCCGAAAAAAAAAAATATATGTAAATACTTACAATTGGACCTAAAACAGGGCCAGCATAAGGAGCAGCAGCAAAGTAAGCGATGGCACTACCACGAGTTTCCGTTGGGAAAAGATCAGAGATAGAACCACCAGCTAATGTTAATGAACATGAAGCAAAGAAACCAGAGAAGAAACGACACACAAGAACAGTTTCGATATTAGTGGCAACAGCACAAGGAATATTAAAGATAGTGTAAATAAAAAGAGCGACAACATATACAGGTTTACGACCAAAAAGTTCAGAGAGAGGGGACCAAAGAAGAGGACCAATCATAAAACCAAACACCATAAGAGATACTTGAAGAATAGCAACTTCTTCAGTACAACCAAAGGATTCGACAACACCATTGATTCTACCGGTGATAACAGAGGAACCAAAAGCAGCAGAAACGACAAGACCGGCTACACAGAGGGTATGTACCCAACGATACGTCAAACTCCAGTTATAGGGACATTCAGGATCATTTTCATCCCAATTGACATAGTGGATGACGGGCTTGTTTTCGGAATGATGTGTAGTGATACGGGTCTGTGCTTCAAGATCGGTATTTTTTGAGGGGTAGGGATTTATAGACAAGGTTTTGGTAGCAAGAATACCTGGAGGCAACTGCTCACGAATTTGCTCGCGATACGATGCAATTTCCTGGAGTGGGATAGGCTCATTAATGGTATAGGTGTCGTGAACAGTGGCATCACTATCAGTAGATTGTCGTGATTTCTCGACTGAAGAAATGTTTTCTGCAGAAGCTGACATTGTTAATTGACTTCTTTTTTTACAATAAATAGTGTATTATATATTGAAGGATATGTAAAGTCAAGAAAAAAAAAAAAAAGAAGAAATTAGTGGTAAAGTGTAAATCTATGATTTGAAAGAATTAGGAAAGCACAAAATAAGGGTCTTATTTATATGTAATTATCTTTGGGATTGTTTCAAAGTGTTAGCTTTTTTAAGACATTTCTTGATCTCCCCACGATCTGATGGTTGAGACTTTAGCCGTAATACGCCTTTTTTTTTGACGTTTTACTACGATTTAAACTCATAGAGTGATTGGATCTCCGGCCACCCTGAAGAATTTGGCGAGACATCCCGTACCTTGACCCGTCAGACGCCAATACATTTTAACGCGTACTACATTATATACATCCTAATTACACTAAATTATAGGATCTGATAAGGATCTGGATGGTAAAATTAAAAGAAGTAAAAGAAGGG
>VCJH01002601.1:49889-70297 GCA_024140565.1 Backusella australiensis | reverse complement strand
TTTTTTTTTTTTTTGCATATGCTATAAACAAAAAAGTGGTGCCTGAAAAACTCCCGCCTTTTTGGGTTTGCTGGGTTTTGATTTTTTTTTTTGTTCTGTCCCCCATTTTCTATATTAAAATTGTACTCCGTCCGTCCTGTCATCCAATATATAAATAAAGGACGCCAATCTCTTTCTTCTCCTCTTTCTCCCCTTTATTTTTATTTTTATTTTTTCCTTTTCAATAACCACAAAAATGCCTTCTTCTAATAACCATAATAACCATAATAGTAACACTGCTATTTCGACTCACCCCACTTGCATGATCAATAAAAAGTCTCGTTCTACTAAACCAAAGCTATTCCAATGTACCGGCTTCGGTGATTGTCATATGGTATTTACTCGTTCAGAACACTTGGCAAGACATGTTCGGTATGTTTATTAATTAATTGATTAAAAAGTTAAATCACGTATTAACCTTTTTACCCTTTCTCTCTTTGTTTTACCATAGTAAACACACAGGCGAGAAACCTTTTGAATGTGTCGTTCCTGGCTGTTCAAGACGATTTAGTCGTTTCGACAACATGATGCAACACACTCAAACTCATCGCACGCGTGATAACACCACACCTAGTCCTCTTCCCTCACCTGCTTCTCTTGTCTTTGAACCTGAAAGTTCACCGGAATACTTTACTGCGGAATCACCATCAGTAGCAGATTTTTCATCGGATGAGGAAGATGTCGCAGCAGCCTATCAACAAAGAATATCAGTCAATCAACTGTGTAATAATAATAACCCAGAACCATTAAAAGAACTTCATTTGACTCAGGATGAATTTGAAGCACTTCAAGGTTTTGGCCGTTTCCGTGAAACGCCTATTTTCATGGATTCTTTCAGGGACTTGGCGTCTGTTGTTTATATTGAACCTAACCCTTCTCGATCATAAAAGGGGAAATGTTGACAACAACAGAGACCTTTTTTATGTACGCCCATTCACTTCTTATTATGTATATTTGTTATTATATTTCTTATTTTTATTTGTAAAAAAAAAAAACCTTTTTAACAACAATAACCCCTTTCTTTTGTGTATTTCATTTCTCTCGCCCACCCCCCTTTTTTCCCCACACATTTCAAAAAAAAAAGATAAAAAGCATGCACACATTCACAAGCACAAGCCATTTACTAAACCAAAGAAACTAGTTTGAGTTTCATGTCATTTTTCATTCAGTAAAACAAAAACTATACTTGTATTTTTTTTTAAAACAACTTTTGTCTTTTATCAAATGTATTCCAAATATCTAAAACAAGTAAGCAAAAAAAAAATTTTTTTTTTGAATATGTTGTTTATCACAGTGTGTATTTTTTTTTAAAAAAAAACTCATTACTATAAAAGAGTAAGCCTCCTTTTTATCAAACACATCGATCATGAAATCCTGTCATAAAAAAAAAGAAAAGTTAAGTTCCAGGCCCCGAACGCCGATTATCGCCTGAGTCACATGTAAATACCACCATCTTTGATAATTGGTCTCGGGCATGATTCTACTATTGTCGATCAATAGAGAGAGACATACAACCTGCTTCTTTGTTTCTTTCTCTCCCTCTCTCGCTTTTCTCGGGAAACAAAGATGAACAATAATGAATAATTTTAAGGGGGTGGTAAAAAAGGGGAGAAGGATAAAAGAAAAACACGCTAAAATAAAGATCCGTGCTGATAAAACTCAGTTGTGCGTATTGTTGTCGTATTGTTGTCGTATTGCTGACGAACATACCATATTTGTACGTTTTAACATATTTAAATGTTTTTTGTTGGTGATGTTCATATTTAATCTAATGATGATAAATGTGTAATGAATGATACCATCATTCTCCATTTTACTTGTAATGAACCTTTTATATGATGTTCGACTTGATGATATATTTTATTATAAAATACCAAGTATATTTTTAAACAATTGACAATCATTCCATTTTGGAAGATCACAATAACACAACGGAAAATAAAACAAAAGGGGAAGTTGGATGTGTTCCCCTTTGTTTTTTTTTTTTGTTTTTTTAAAGTCCACCAATGCGCTGTTGCAATCTTTAAATCGATTATTAAAAAACTTTTTACCATGCTCCATTGTTTTTGAATTGATGAGTGCATTTTAACAAGAAAGGATTAAGATTATTGAAACACTGAATTGGATTGGATTCATTTTAATCAGAAAAGAAGACAAAAAGTGAAAGTTAAATAAGGTGAAATGGTATGAAATACTTATTATTTCATATTACAAAACATTATGTCACGTCAGGTCAGCAACCCTGGATATGAATTGATAATTTACAAAAGCCGCGAAATAGGGAAAAGTTTTAGTTTTATAAAAAGAATTTAGAGAAACTCTACTCTATTCTGTCTTTGTCAGTGATTACTACGAACCATGCAACTTTTTTATTTTCTATGCCAATTTTTCTAGGTTGAATTAAGGTTTCTAAAATACTATCACTTTGCTAAGCCTCTGATTAATTATGACTAATTTGCTTTTTTTTTATCATTTATCATCCTCTCCATTCTATTTTTTATTTTTAAAAGAAGTAAAAGGACTAGCTTTCAATGTTAATAAATGAAGCTTAGCAATTGGTTAATTTACAAGAGAGACAAGAAAAAAAAATAGTCTGGATTTCACATCCCTTGTACGACTGTTCCTGAATCATTTTTTACAAATAAAAAATCATTAATGCAAGAAAATATTGCTGCTTGTGCTTTCCTGGTTATACTTTTTATCTTTTTTTTTTTTTGTTTAGCCATTTGCTTTTGGTAATTTAACTAATTAAAATAAGACTTTTATTGGTGATACAAAAAAACATAATCATCAACTCACGACAAACACACACAGTTTGTCGTTTCGTGACATGACATGAACCAAAATGCCGGGCCAAATGCGGAAAGAGAAATCCTTGTCGCTCTTTCATTGGCCTTAGCTTACACGTAGCGCTATGAACCAATCAGTATGCATTTTTATTGTCCAAAAGAGTAAAAAAGAAAAGAAGGTTTTTGAGCACTGTCCTTCATTCTGGCATATGCCGTACAGTAGTGGCAGACAATGATCCCCCCACTTACCTTTTCCTTTTTTAAAGAAGAATGTTTTCTCGTGAAATGTCATTTGCGAAGCTATTCAGGATAAGCGACCCTTGCTGTTTCTTATATAAGAACTTTAATAAAAAGAAACATGCATACTTTTTGAATGTAGTGCGTTGTAATAAACAAATGACCTTCTGCCAACGACACTTGTTCATTATCATTTCAGAATTGTAATTGATATACCCAATATAATGGTGCCATACGCAGGTATCTCGTCCATTTTTTTAGTACAAAAAATGAACTGTTGCATATGAAACATCAAGTTTTAGCCACCAGATGAGGCTCTAAAAAATTATTATTCAGTTTGATCGTGTGTAACAGTAGTGACGATTGCTCATTTTAAAAAACTTGGCCTATTACTATTAAGCAAACACTATCCACCTTGTGGGGTTTAAGCAACAGATTTGATTTTTTTTCTTTTGAGCATAATTGGCGCAATGATGAACACTTTCTTATTGGAGTGGTTTGAGTGATTGAAATGCCATTTATGGGTAAAAAAAAATTGTCAAAAAAATTTGTATCTCTCAGCAAGAATAGATAAGATGAAAGAGGCGGATATTACAAAAAGTCAAATTGTTTAAAAAAAGATATTCTAAAAATACAATTAATTAAATAAGAAAAAAGATCAAAGAGCAATACTACTGTCATGATCTTGGGGAACTTGTTGGCAGTACCTTTTTTTTCTGTTTTTTCTAGAACTTCAAAAAAATTGTTCTGTAGTAAAACCGGAAATGCATTCATGCATATTGTGCAGCCAAGTCATTTCGGGATGACGGGAAAACTATATGTTCGTCTTATATGGATCGTTTTACTGTGGGTATGGTTCAATGAACTTGTATACCGTGGGGAAGAGATTTTCTCATGGTATGATACCCATCTCGGTATATTTTTGTATTATTTTTCGATAAACTAGATCGTTCAAAGGAATTCGCTTACAATTTACATAACCGGTATATTAGTAGTTATTGTTTCTACAAGTAGTATTATAGTAAAAATAATTATAGTTGTATGAAATGTGTATAATCTCACTAATGTGGTTTTTTTAGTCATTTCTTGAAGCTTTAGGTGTATTACAAAATCAGTTGATCCTTGGTAATCCTGCGATTCGAATCATTTACATTACATTCAGTTTTTCCTTGATTGTGTTGACTTTTCCAGCTTTATGGGCTGCTTAAAAAATGTCAAAGGATTTTGGCTGGGTTTTTATAAAGAAATTGAAGCCAGTTTAGACGTTCAAGTAAAATATAACCCTTTGGATATATAAAATTAAAGCTACTGAAAAAAAATGCAACAGAGAGATTTCAAACTGTCCAATGCTTCTCGTTGGTTATCAAGTTGGATTTGTTTTTTGGATTTACAATCTTCCAATTGTGGACTTCATATTACTATGGATGGGGTTCTTCTACCCTAAAAACTGCGACCTATTTTATCTCATTAGTCTCAATTATCATGGCAAGAGAAGCAGTCGCGAGGGAAAGCCACGTTCTAATGATCATGACGTTGTGCATGCAAACTTAGTTTCTAGTTGTCTTACTACGTTCTATCATTTCATCTTTTCCAGACTGGCCTCAAATACCTGTAGTATTGATACACGGTAGGTATTTATCTAAAATTAAGTAAAAAAAAAACTATATTTATAATATATTGCTCACTTTTATTAAGTTATATGTAGTCTTATATGTTACCTGGTGAGTTTTAATGCAAATTTATAATCATATCGTCAATAATAATCTGTTTCCTTAGGGAACTATAGTTCTTGGTATACGGTGTCGGTTGAATTTTAATAAGGGATTAAAAGAGCATAGTAAGTTTTCTTAAGATGATATTGATGATAATATACTTTCTTCAAACCCTAAATATATTTAGTACAATCGAGTTTCTTTGGTCTAAGGACACTCTCCAGGTCGAAAAATGCAAATACAGTCATTCCATTTTCATGAAGTGACCAGATTGAAAATGGAATGACTGTAATAAGCAAGAGGCCTATGAGGGGTTGCTATCTACTAAAATAGAAATGCCAATTGATGAAGACTAGTATAATAATTTATAAAGAGAAAAACATAGCACACATAACATATACATACATAGCTTTCCATGCTTATTTCAAATGAATTATGAGCAGAGAAGATTGGGGGTTGAATCCAACTATATATACTTATTTAGGTTGCACTTCACAAAAGCAACTTTCTAAATAAAGAAAAATAGTCTGTTTTCGACTTATCGCTTTTGTTTGTTACACTATAACGTTTTATCCACAAGCGTGAGGTCAAGTGATAAGACTCGAAGGTTTATTGATACCATATGAAGTAATACATATGAGGAGAGGATCCTTTTTTTTTCAAAAATCATTATACCATTAATAAAATGAATTGAAAAAGTGAGTTATAATAATTAAGCTGAGTTTCCTCAAAAGGTTTGATAAGTTTATATTAAATAGAAAAAATTAAGCAGATAAGAATAATAATATATAGATTAAAAGCATATAGGTTGCTTTATATTACATAGATTTAATAGGTGCCTTTGACGTGGTCTTCTGACTTATTAACTGGAGGAAGTTCACCAGAGAGCTCTTCAAGTGATTTACCCTTGGTTTCAGGGATCAATAAAGAAGAGAAAACACCAGTCAACATGAAGAGAGCAAAGATCTGCAACAAGTGATTGATCCAGGCGTTGCTTCCTCCAATATCTTTCAAAAGACCAAAGCCAACCTGAGCAATAATTGAACCAACTTTTCCAGAGGCAGCAGAAATACCGTGGGCGGTTGAGCGATAGCGTGTAGGGAAGCACTCACCTAAGACAGAAATTACGTTAATATTCATTGCTACTACTTAACTTTCAAGTCAAATTAAAATGTATTTTCTTACCTGGTACAATAAATGTAGTAGTATTAGGGCCAAAGTTGAAGAAGAGTTGTGTCAAAGTGTAAAGGAAAATAAAGAGACCCTGGGAAACATTAAGGATGGGATGATAAGCAAATCCAAGAATAACGAAAAGGATAGTAAGCATAATAAAGCCCATTATTTGAATTGTCTTGCGACCAATCTTATCAATTGTGAAGACAGAGATCCAGTAACCAGGAACGGAACCGAGCAAGTTGATAATAATGTTACCAACACAGGTACGGAAGATAGAAGTATAAGCATCAGATCCACCACCAAAACCAATGTTGGAAAGAATGATAGAGTTATTCAAACCAAGACCGTACCAGGCGACATCCAAGGCAAACCAACTGTATGCGGTACCCAAAAGAATCTTACCATTCTTCCATTGACCGAAATGTCTGCAGAAATCGGACCAAGTAGCCTTAGGAGTAGCATCAATACGAGCCACAGCAATGTTATCAGTGTAGTCACCAGCAGAAGCGCCCTTTTCAATAAAAGCCTTGGCATCGAGAACACCCTTTTCGAGTTTTTGCTCAACATCAATAGTAAAGCGAGGTGTTTCAGGGATAGTCAAACGGTAATAAAGAGCACATACACCAGGTACAGCACCAAGTCCAATAACAATACGCCATACATAATCGAGCTTAGTCTGATCAGCATGAATGGCGTTTTGGAAAGCAGCAGTGGCAACCAGGCCAACAATACCAGCAGAAAGCTGACCAATACCTTGCATGGCAAATACAGCAGCCATCATAGCACCACGACGCTTGGTAGTAGCAAATTCAGAGGTAATAACAGAGGAAAGAGGATAATCACCACCGATTCCGATACCGACAATAACACGCCAGAAGGTGATGACACCCCAGAAAGAAGCGGCAGGTCCATTACCAGCGAGGGCTTGACCAACAGTACCAACAATAATAATTATCAATTCAACACCATACATTCTCTTACGACCAACTCTATCGGCAAGATAACCGAATGCAAGTTGACCAATAACGGTACCAACAGAACATGAGACCTTAATAGCAGTATCGACATTGTAAGGAGTTTTGTTTTTGTTATCTTGGAAGTAGACATAACCAATCATTGCAGATACCAAATTAATGGCAAAAATATCATAAGCATCAGTAAAGAAACCGATACCACTCACGATACATGCTCTAACGTGGAACCAGCCAAACTTAGCATTATCAATCTATGACACAATATTATTAGTAAAAATAAAATAGAAACAGATGATTAATGACATTTCAAGCTTACTTCTTCTAAAGCTTGGCGACGACGCTCCAATGCCTCCAATGCCAACTGATCATAGTTGGTTGACTCTTCTACTTGAATTGTTTTTTGCCCGTTTTCAAACGACATTTGAGCAAAACTATTTATTTTTTAAAGAAAATAAAAAGATTGAATAATTGTTTGAAGAGAAGATGGATATACTTACCATTCTGATTTATGGCGTATATATATATAGTTTTATACAGATGGTGGGACGACAAAACAAAATAAAAATAACCTTTTGGTGTTGCTGTTGATGTTTGTAAAAGAAAAGCTTTTTCAGTCCAATCATTTTATCCATGTGGTTTATTGTTTTGTTTTTGTTTGTACATTTTATTGAAATATAAAGGGAAATACCCTCTCAATGCCGTAGTCTGTCCATGGTTGTAATGACTCGTTTTGGCGTTGTACACGAAAAAATCTACCAATCATTTGTCCAGTTATGGCCATGCTCAACTATACTTCAATAGCATGAGTGTGATATTATACTTCTTTCTATTCTTTTTAATAAATAGAGTGGCCCATCTAATTAAAGTTCTCATGAAAACACGATCAATATTTATAAAATAACAGTAAAGGAATTTTACGGACCAAAAAAGAAGAATTTCACTGTATTCTTATTTTATATACCTTAAATATAAAAAAATACTGATGATGATATTCTATTTCCCCTCTTTTTTGTCATTTTGAAATAAATAAAAAAAACAAAAGGATATAGAAAAAATAAAGATAAAAATGTATCTGCTATTTAATACTTTCTTTGAGTGGTATATAATATCAATCAACATAAATGCCTCAAAACCCAATGATTATCGTCTCGGAATATGAAAAAGGATAATATGGGTTGTCTACAAACTTTCCTGGTAAAAATGCTATATTTGTTAATTCATGTCACCTTCAAAGAAAATCTTGTGCTCTTCGTTCACACCTTCGCGTAACTATGATTTTTTTCCAAGTATAATAAATCCATCTATGGAAGAACATTTATCTTGGGTTTCTATAAGAAATTGAAAGGTTTTCCTGCTTTTCGTTTACTCTTACTTTTAAAGTTTCACCATATATTAGGATGTCGATCTTTGACAGTTTACAATAAAATGTTTTTTAATAGTTTTGGGATCAAAAAAATAAATAAATAGACATTGCACGAACAATGACTGTCTTTTAAAAAAAGAAGATATGCGCATATATGATTTTATTTTACAAAAAGCCATCTACAATCATTTTGTAATACCATTTTTTTTTACTTAGGCATATATAAAAATGAAGGTCAACAACGTGAAAAACTATTACAATTAAAATATATACAATGCATCTCTAACATTAGTGATCAGATCACATGCATAGTGGCGTTATAAGCATAGCTATTTTTTTTCATTTTGTTTTTAAAAAGTGGATACTCAATTTTTTTTAACTGACATTGTATACTTGATTCTGTATTGATTTAAACCTACTAACTAAAAGTAAACAAAATGGGTGGATTCGTTTTTAAAATCGATATATAAAAATGATATGCGCATTGTTTTAAGAAGACTGAGAAAAATCCTGGATCAGTGTGACACAGATCCGAATTGTATAAAAATCAATTAAAAATAAAAAAAATAAAATGGTCCAATAACTTAAACTCAATACCACATATGCTCTAATTTATGCGGTAAATACAAGTTACATTTAGATGGCGCTTTTGACGTATTTTGCTTTACACAGACAAGTAAGTCAAGCGTTACAAATAAGTAATATCCATTTTGCCATTTGAGAAGAACCAATACATTTTATTCAAAAATAAAGAACATAATCATCCCATTTTTTAAAGTATTATTTCTCTTTCTTAAATAACGATCAAAAGAAGAAGAAGGAGGAGTGGTATTAAATACCATAAAATAAGTCGTTTTAATGTGATTATTTAAAGTTATTTAGAGATGCTTAGTACAATCATCTGTCATTGTGCTGTGCGATTGAATATTTGTACAAGGTACCATAATATTAGGATCTAATAGTAGAATATATTTTAAATATACCTACCATGTATCTAGATTTTGGATTAAAAGTATAATAGACGAGTTTATTTTTTTTTATTAGTTAAAAAAAAGCAAGAAGAGTATTTCTTAAATATTTTTGGGTGATTGGGAAGTTCATAGCACTGTCATCATGTGTTACATAGATAGAGTGCAGCTAGAGTGAGTGAATAAAGGCGTGCTTCAAAACCAACAACTTTTATAAATAGAGGGACAAAGCTTGTCTCCAAGAAAGTTAGTAAGAGATTTGATTGATAGAGGCCTTTGTAGCAACTACAGATTTAAATATATCTGAAAAGTGTTTTGATGGAACTGGGTGCATTACAAATTCTCCAGTAGTATTATACTCTGCGATTTTTGAGTAGCTTATAACAACTCTTGAGTCTAGTGACACTTTTAGGTCTTTTTCTTTACATGATTGGTTGATAGGGTCTACACTGTGCATAAAATATAATTGTTGTTCATTCATATCATAATTTAATTTACCTATCAGTACGTTTGAAAAAATTGGGGATCCAAATATTCCATAACATCATGTAGTCTTTATCATTAATCAAATGTAAGTTTATTAGACTCGATATTAAAGAACAAGAAGACTATTTGAAAAATATATTCTACGATAAAAACTCAATTTAAGTGTCTTGAGAAACTAACATGCTTGACAACATTGATTACTTCACTATAGCCTGGAGCACAAGAATATTGCCCTTTTCAGTGTTACTAAACTAGATATCTAAATAGCGAAAGGTAACTTTTAAATCAACTGGGTTCTGTCAACCTTTCTTTTTCTTGAAGAACTTTATATAGAGGTGGAGTTCCTTGGCATCGGAAGAAACGATAGTGATGGCAGAAAAAAAAAGAAAGAGTTAATATACGAATGCGATAATTGAATATTAAGAGCAGAAGTATCCAACAAAAACTTAAAAATCGTCACTTGGCATTATGTGGACTTAAAAGGATGTCAACAATGCGACACTATACAGCAGTTTAACACCAAAAAATCTACATAAGATATACTTATTGGCGTATAAAATCAAAACTTTATCCTACGCAATACACTGTTTCATATATCTTTATTTTTGGTTAATGTTGAATATATTTCCATATGTATTTTAGTTACGTATAATTGTTTTAAACATTTCATATATATATATATTCACTTTGAGCTTATTCTTCTTAAGAATTGAGCCTGTATCCCTTTTCAAAAGAAAGTTTACATAAACGGAGTAAGGAGAATTCCTCAATCATTTGAAATAAACATTGTCTGATCTATCCCTTCCTAATTTCATAGCCTTTTAGCTATTATTACTGAACATAGCTGTTTTCTTTATCCTTTTAATCAATTAAGTATAATATATCTTCCTTACTTGATAATAAAGTATGAAAGAGATCTGATGAGAACAGTAAACAAAAAAAAATAAAAAAAAAATAGAAGATATGCTTGATCGAGTTAGTAGCTATTTTGTGGATTTCTCACCCGGCTTTAAAAATAATGTAGAAAAGATGAAGGGAAACATATAAAGAAAAGTGTTATAATTTCAAATTACTGGTCACCATTGGCTGGAATATTATCAGCATTTCAATCTAGAAGTGATATTCATTCCATTGCCCATCCATTTTCACCCGACGTCCAAAAAGCCGAAAGCAAAGTGAAAGGGCACCATTCTCGATTTAGTATTTTAAAGACTATTTTACAATTCATCAAGGTTGAGATAGACTCACTTGTGAACAATAAACCTGTAGCTTTTTTAGCTTTTTGAAGATCGCTATTTCAATAGCTCTCATTGAATACAAAAAGTTAATTTAAAAAAGTGACATATGATGGAATGTTTAATTTTGCTATTAATAGTTTGGTGTACAAAATGATGGCAGGTCACACCAAACCGGACTACATTTCAAGGCTAACTTCAAGTCGCTCTTATATGCTGGGGAAAATAAATTGTGTTTGCTTGGGATATCATATTAAGCCAGTTTTGGACTGATTATTTTCGACTCGGAACAAGAAATTCTTTACCGTATTCGGCGTGTTGCCATACGTAATTTAAAGCTAACGATTCAACCGAAATATTTGATTCAAAAATAAATTTTATTAACAAGAACCTTAATTTTACTGCTGAGTGTGGCTTTCCCCTATTGAGGGAACGTTAAATCAGATATGGGCAAATATCACAATAATGTTACTAAATGTGTGAGAGCTCATCTATTTGGCATTACATATCCCCTTCCAATATATTTAGCTGTAACGAATGTCTTGATGTGAAATATAAATTACTTTAAAAAAGTATCAACTCTCTTGATTACGCGCAATTAAAAACCTAATTGTTAGTACTAATGTCATCTTTTTTTTTTAGAACTATAATCTACGCAACCTTCTATACGTTTGCTTAATTGGTATATATGTCAGTCCCCCTAGGGGTATTTATAGTTAGCCTTGCCCTTGACGGTTGGCTAAAAATGCTCCATAGAACTGCGTTCAGATGATCGTAATGCCAGATGCTGAGCATTAGTATATCCTTCATACTTTTTAATAATTCTATGCACCATCAAGCTTATAATTTACCATTACTGCCATCTAATATAATGCTTGGACTATATACTTGTCAATTATCGACATCAAGCAAATTGCAATTTACAAGCGTTCCTTTCTTAATAGTTTTTACAGAATGACATACCCGTGGGAGCCGATAAATAGCACCGAAAAACAAAGTAATGATGAATGAAGGTTATTCAGATTTAGAAATAGAAGGCGACATGTTTTTTAAAAGCACGACGCTTTTAATATTTTTCAAGGAAAAAAGGTGTAATTCTATTAATAACAAGAAGCTTGTATCACCTTAAACTCGTGTATTTAATTTTTAATACTTGCATTCTTGTTACTTGGATAAAAACAAAAAAAAAACCTGTTTCAATCCTTCCTTTTAACCACTCTCTTGAATGAAAAAAGAAATGCGAATGATGTGAAATGATTTTTAGCTTAATTCTGCTTTTCAGGAACATGATTTATGGCGACTAATGAAACCTTTATTTTTTTTAATATATAAAATATAAATTACCTGTTCTTCTTTCTTTTCTCTTGATGATACTTTTGTATTATCTGTTTTTTAAAACTCATAATTATAACAGTAGACTTGATCTTTTTGTTTTTGTTTTTGTGCTTCTCCTTTCCTGGTTAAATGATGATCTAGGTAAAAGCCAATATGTCCAACAGCCTAATTGAATCGATTTCCTAATTGGGTAAGGTCGAATTCCCTTTTTTGGATAAATGTCTGCATTGTGACTTTTAAAAAATCAGTTGGTGTGTTTATTTGATGTGAGAAAGAGAAAGTCTGCTCTTCTTTTTTATTATTTTACATAAATTATTTTTAAACAACCTAATAAATGAGCAAGTAGACCTTTTTATGTGTTTAACCATTCATTCAAATCGTATTAATTATCAATGGATAAATAGATAATTTGACAGAGAATATTCAGTATAATCTTGATCAAATAGCAGCGTTTACTCAGTCTCAATTACTTGATCCATTGGAGCAGAATCAGAATGAGACCATCAGCAACATTTACACTTCATTCCCTCTGCTGGAAACAGTTGACCCTTCTTTAACAAAGACACGATATGACACCACACCTGATACTCCAACCACCAGCACAGAGAGCCCCACTCGAGTCACTCGTCCTCCTAATGCTTATCTATTGTTTAATAGAGAAATGAGAAAGAAACTAAAGCAGAGTAATCCCAACATGACAGTGGGTGAAATCAGCAAAGAAGTTGGCACTAAATGGAAAAGCTTATCAAAGGTAAAATTGGCAATCACTTTTTAATATTTATTTCTAATCACATATTTTATATTACAAAGACCGAAAAAGAACGATTTGTCAGAGAAGCCAACAAACTCAAGCAAAGCCAAAAGGAACTCCATCCCGATGCGGTTTATATTCGACGCTCCAAATCCGAATTGATCAAAGCAGGGCACAAGTTCAAAGCAAGAAGATACAAAGAGCTCACGCAAGAAATCAGCCCCTCTTCTATCCGTAAGCGTTATAAGCGAGACAAGAACCCAAAGGCACCCAAGCACCCACTATCGCCCTACATGTGGTACTTGACAGAGCAACGCCCAGAGACAATGCGACAATACCCTGGCTCTACCGTTGGTCAAATCAGTAAACTGTGTGCAGACAAATGGAATGCAATGTCAGACGAAGCACAATTGCCTTGGAAGACAAAGGCAGAGGCGGATAAAGAAAGATATGCAAATGAAATGCAGGTCTATGCTTTACATAATAACCATTCCATGGGCAGGGGTACTCGACAGAAATATCGTAATGCCGCTCCTACGTCCCTCAATGATGACCCAATGCTACCGTCTGATAATATATTCTTTCATCACCATCATCATCATCAGCAGAGTAACCCTTTAACTAAATCCGCTCTGCCGAATGACTTGTCAAATACTTTGTTACCTTGAAGAGGCATTTTCTCTTGTGATTAAATATACTCGTTACTTTTATCAAGTAACAACACCAATAATACTTACTAATAATAGCAATAATAATAATAATACACATAATAATACTAATAATAATCGTAATTAGTTATAGTAATACTAATGAATAATCTTAATAATCTTAATAATAATAATAATAAACCTAATATCCAATTCAATAATAAATGACAATGCTTGACTTTTTCATTGTAACAAAAAACACTAAGTAATAAAGTAAAGGGACCACTACTCAATTGTCATAATTGTACATCTTTGGTACCCAAAAACTGGTTATGAAAAGAAAGTACATGGAATTCCATCTACCAAGTTTAATTATTTGCTGTACTGTCTTTTTCAAGAAAATGAGAAAAGATTTTCAAATTGTTGAGAAACATTTTCGATAATTATTGAGAAAAGGTTGATGAAAAAAAAGGGGGTTAAGAGAGGTGAAGAGATTGGTATTAACCCAAGGCATGATACTAAAATAATGTAATATAGTATACCTGGCGAGCCAGACGTTGTGGCAGTAAACTCTGTCATATTGATGCGCTACTCTGTTGCTTTATATCATGCTATCCCTCATTGGTGTGTAATATGACTTTATGGACCTTGCTACATGACTACCTACCTCTTCATTTGCTCACTGTCTGAAATATACTCTTTATACATGATATATTTCTCTTTTCTCAATTATTCCCCTGGTTTTTCTCATTTATTTGAAATGTTTTCTCATTTATTTTCCCCCTTTTTCTCATCAATTTGTAATTTTTTCTCATTTTCTTGAAATAAACAGTACCAAGTTCCTGTCAAATGAAGAAAATTTGTGTACAACCTAATATTGCTAATTAATCTGAGTTCTTTATTCATGAAAATAAAGCTAATGGCAGAAATATCAATGACAACTAATTATCATATAGAACATAATTCATGCATAAATATATTCCATCATTGACATCATAAAGTATCATTTCACCTTGAAAGTTTGTCTTTGAGATGGCTCGACCTAAATGTTTAAAATTTAATATACAAAATCAACCCATTTTTTTTTTTTGCATGTAACATATAGTTTATTTTCAGAGTCCTTCCTTTGTATTTCACTCACGTTTGTCTTAACTGGTTGTATTTACAAGTAAACCTTTTCGTTCATTTCTGGCTAAAATGATCGAACATCTAAATTTAAAGAAGGGTCTTTTTGTCCCGACAGAATGACTTGATGCAAGCTTAAATATGACAAATAAAATTTAAAGAACAGCAAAAGCATCTTTAAGCAAAAAAGGTGACGTCGCATTGTGGTTTTTTTTTCCTTGTCGATAAATCCTTTTCTGTTTTTTTATTTTCTTTCACTGTTAATCATATCATGTTCCTCTTTAATAGACCCAATAACGTCATTGTAGTCAAAGATTTTTTTATTCATTTTAAATCTAAAGGCCATTTATCAAAAAGGTATGCTATGTTTATATAGTCAAATTCCAATACTCTTTTGTTCCTCCGTGGTCCTAGAGACAAGTTGTTTGCTTATGGTACTTTCCTTGTTCTCGGTACTGGACTTGTTGGTTCCGTATGAGGTGCCATCAATATGGCTCGTGTAAGTTTTTTTTTCTCTTTTTTCCTTTTTTTTTTTGTTTATTTATTTATGCATTTAAACATCTTTTTTAGGATAAGAAGTAATGAACATGTTGATCGCCTGCATCCTTTACTAAAAAGAAAGTCAGTTTCACATTTATGGAATTTTTGTTTTGTAAACATCACTTTAATAATAATAATAATAGTAATATTAAATAGTATATCTTTATTAATGGAGTTCATTCCATGTGGAGGGGAATCATTTTATATTGTTTGCTTTTTTATTATTTCTAAAGAGAAATTCTCTCTTTTTCTACCAAAGAGAGAACATATCTTGTGGCCATTGGCTAGTTTCACGTGCTTGCCAGTATTGACCAGCATACTGCCATTCATCTCCTTCGCGTTTAAACCAGCGCGGTGACCATGTCTTGCCTTCCAATTCAAATTGCTTGCGTCTTTCACGCTGCTTTTGTTCAATGCGACGTTTTTCCTCATCTGACTCGTCCACCAAACCTTTAAATCAACATAAATGTTAGAAAACAATAATAATATTGAATTCATCGAGGCATACCCTTTTCATACATGCGTTGATCAGGTCTAAATCTTGTATCTGTAATGGGCAATTTCTCCTTTTCCAATACAGTCACCTCATTCAATTCCGTTGCAAACTTTGTAAAACCAAAGTATTTGTCGGGCTGATCGATACCTGGTGGTTTAGCGGTCCAAAGTACCTCCAATTTTGATTTATCCATATTGATTTCTTCGGCAAGGCGTTCACTCCATTTACCAACAACACGGCGCATCTTTTTATTACTGCTATTATAAATGGTGGCGACGACATCGTTTCGTTTTGTAGGTGCACCAAATAATCCACCTCCCGTGCCTTCCTTGAATGTCACCACTGCATATTCACCTGTGCTCTGATTGATGACCTTGCAATCACCCGAGTGCTCCAAGTATCGCTCACCTGCAATCATATTCTTCATCCAACTTGAGGGTTTATAAAAGGTAAAATGATCATCGTGTCCCGTGAGTGTAACATGGAATGTACCCTCCGTCATAAACTCCATGGATTTGCCCCAAAATTTACTCTTAATCTCGGTGGATTGCCAGTATTTGAATTCTTTTGCTTCGGCGTGGGCGGCAATGATGAGAGGGTTGTGTGAGACTTTTTCAGAGATGAAGCGGAACCCACGGTCGGGACGAATGTTCTCGTAGGTTTCTGTCATCATGGGGTTGAAGGGCTTTCGACCCGTTCGATATTGTGTTGATGCATAGGTGGAAATGGTAAAGACAGTGACATACATGAGTCTCTCGAGGGGGTCGGTGCATAGACTTGCCTTTGCGAGTAGTTCGCTGTATTCTAATTCCTCACAAGCACGCTGGAGCATGTTGAGTGGCTCGTTCATGCTAATTGGCATAGAAATGGTGGATAAATCTTTACCAACGTTCTTTCGAAAGACTGCAAGTGCTGAGCCGGCATCAGCCACTGCAGGTGATGGGAGTTTTGAACGACGATCACATGCACTCATTGAATCTAAATTGAGTACACTTTGGGTGTCTACAAAGAAGAGAGAATAAAGTTGAATTGAACCAGATAACCACAGGATAGAATCAAGTTTTGTTTATATATTTACCATTCTCACCACTTTCTTCATCACTACTCTCATTATTGATAATAATCTCATGCTCCTCCTCATCACTCAACACAATATCCTCAGCATCAAAGAACTGATCAGAATAACCCGACATACGAGAATGAATACTAACAGTTCTAAAGTTTTGCTGCTCCTGTTCCTCGATATCAGCAATCTGCGGCGAAATAGGCGAGGCAGTACCTCCTGAGCGTCGGCTATTGGAAAGGTAGGCTTGCACAGACTGCCACTGAAACAATTGCTCGTCTGTGTTTGAGAGCAGTAATCGCTTCTCCCGTTCGATTTGATCCATCAATGCCTGTGCCTGAGGAGGCAAAAACTGTTTCAGGTCCATGACCTTTTCCATCAATTGAGCACTGATGCCTTGCAATTGCGAGGATAGTTGGACACCCTGCTCCACCTGTGCCTTTAATCTCTTATCGACAAGGTGGTTGCTATTTATGCTGCGTGAGAGTCTCTTGTTTTCCATCTCATATTCCTGTTCCTCGTCCGCATCATTACTGTTATCTGTCGCAGCTCTAAATTCACGTAATGCAGATGACCAACTCTCATACTCTTGCTCGGTTAATGTCTTTAAATGGTAAATCATGGTACCCGAATCGATGTGGAACTGGCGTAACTTAGCGTTGTACGAAATGGTGGAGACGAGAATCTGAATGGAACCTCTGGTGATACCATTCTGCGAGGTCGAGTAGGAGAGCACCCCGGAGGGTGAAAGCGTAAACCAACGCTTAGCCCATCCTTGCATTCTCTTTCGTTTCTTTTTAAGAATCCAGCCCGATACTTCTGCCTTCTTTGGTGATTGGACACTGGGATCTCCCAATGCGACCGAGTAAGTCAACATCTTTGGTGTGTTTCGAGAATAAGTATTGTCTATATGATAAATGATAAATGATGAATATCTTTATCTTCTCACTGTCCTTTTTAATATATTACCAAACACAAGCACATAGTTTCCTGGTTCATCGACTGTATAATGACCTTCCACTTTCTGGTCTCGTGATTGAGTGTGTTGAATAGGAATAATTTCATCCAAGCCCCCTTCCTTTAATTTGGCACTGGCAACTGACTTTGCTCGGGGTCTGGAGCTATGCGTGCTATGAATGGATTGACTGGATGAATGGACGCCGTATGTCGATTCTATATCATCATCTTCATCTATATTATTTGATATGAGCAAGTGAGTTTATTTCCTGTTTTTGCTCATTTACCCTGATGCAAAGAGATTTCGCCGGATGAGAATTGTCTCTTTTGCAATTGAGCCCGAAAAGTAATATCGGAAGAGTTTGGCAGAATGTCCTTTCCTCTGCGACGATAGAGACCAAACGAGATATTATTTCTTTTGGTAGTAAAAGACCAGCGAATGGCAGTGCCCTTGGAAGGCACATAAATATAATGTAAATATGAATCTCGGGGCTGTACCTGAACTACCTCCATTTAATTAATTAAACTATTAAACTATAAAAGGAGATACTGATAATTAAAAAGAAAGAGGAAAAAGAAAGAGAGAAAAAAAGAGGTGGAGAATATATTTATAAAATATGTTTTAATATTATTGGACAACAAAGGGTTAAAGAAGTTGTCATCAGCAACACACCTTTTTTGGATTGGTATTATTTAATCACATGTGCTTTTTATTTTTGTATAATTTACACTTTTTATTTTATATATTTTATGTATAATATGCTTGCTTGGCTTGTTTTAAGCTTTTTGTCTTACAATCAGCTCCAAGAACTGCTCATAGTTAATCTGAATCCAACCATCACCATCGCTATCAAACTGTCTGAATGAGTCGGTCAATGTCTTGACGGTTACACATGCTTGTACAAAGTTATCAAAGGTAATGTCTCCTTTGCCTAGATTGCATGATAAATAAGGGTGTGAATTACATAACAACAATAGCACTTCCATTCTTTTTATTACCATAGCGATCAAACTTTTGAATCAAAGTGCGGATAAAGTTTGGTGATACATTGAAACCAAAGCTTCTCATAGCATTACCCAACTCCTCTTGGTTAATACTACCAGAACGATCGGTATCAAATGTTTGGAAACAGCGCTTCCAATCTTCAATATATTTCCATAATCCAGAAAACTCATTGAAATTAATAGTGCCACTGTTATCTAAATTTATAAATACTTGTGGTTTAGCAAAAAGAGGAAAAACGGCAACTGAAATTAAGGAAAATTTACCTGAATCAAACATATTCACCATAAGACGAACAGTTTCAATATTGAAGGGACTCCAATCTCCGTTAATGAGTGCGCGTTGAAGCTCATCTGCAGACAATTGTCCAGAACCATCGGTGTCAACTGCCTTGAACCAAGACATTAACTGCTGATCAGCACCAGATTGAGGAGGAGGAGGTGGAGGGGCTGCATATTGCCGTTATTATCACACGTAAACCACATCGTATTGTACACCTTTTTTGTTCTAAACTTACCATTTCCATAGGGTCTCTGGCCTGGTGGAGGAGGTCTCTGGCCATAGCCTTGTTGAGGTGGAGGGGGCTGTTGACCGTAACCAGATGGGGGTTGACCGTAGCCAGGTGGAGGCTGCTGACCGTAACCTTGCTGAGGAGGTGGGGGTTGCTGACCATAACCACCTTGCTGAGGAGGTGGGGGTTGCTGACCATAACCACCTTGCTGATATTGCTGCTGTGGGCTACCTCCGTAGTTTGGTGGGGGAGCAGCTGGCTTTTGACCAGGTGTACCTTGTCCGGGAGCTTGTTGATAGCCACCGTAGTTGGGAGGAGGACGTTGATAAGACATGTTTTTTAAAAAGAAAAAAGTAAGATAAAAGTAGAAGAAAAAGAGAAAAAATGGTTGGTAAAAAATAAAATAAATAAAGAGACGCGAATACCAAGAAAAGTCTCAAGTGTCACGCATGACCGCTAACTCCGCTGTTCTCTAGTTTATTTTATGAAATGAAAAATAGAAAGACGATCTATTGAAGGGCTCATACCATTTAGTTTATTAAAGAGTTGACAGTGGTTTTGTTCGGTTTATTTCATTCTCTTTTGGTAATTCCAGGACGACGTAGTCTTTTTTTTTCATGCTTTTGAGTAACAATCTTTTAAGCCAAGACACCAAAGGTCATGGTTTATGTGTAAACACACACACACACACACACACAACATGAAAACAAGGCTGATAAACAGTATCACAACGGCTAAGCAAATAATTTTAATTGGTCAACATACATACTTTTCATATCCTTACCTTGTTTGCTTTTTCACAACATTAAAAAGAATACATCATTTATAAGAAATCAGCACGACATTACAACGCTTTGTACTGTAACCAATCACAAACAAAGACAATCTAAAAATAGAATATTAGAAAAAGGGTCAACTTGCCATCAAGCATCACTCTACTCTTTTGATGTACTGTCTTTTCCAAGAAAATGAGAACAAATTTCAAATTAATGAGAAAATAT
>VCJH01002601.1:26608-38455 GCA_024140565.1 Backusella australiensis | reverse complement strand
AAAAAAAAAAAATATATATATATATTTATACAAATTGATCCCGGTGGCAATCCCGGGATGACTCAAAAAAAATTTCTTTGGTCCATGTGATAAAAAAAGAGAAATACCCTTGCTTGTGGTCTAACATTTATAAAGAGAGATAGAATGGATGCTGATTCATATATCACATTAAGTCATATAATATCAATGATAAACCAGTTTCCTTTTCTTTTCAGTCTAATAGGGTTAAGGGTGATGCCACCCAAGCACTGAGCATGGGTCAAAAACTCGGGAGCAATTTAACATGACTTTACAAAAGAGGTAATCGTTCGAAAGTGAAGTTTTTCGTGTCACGATAAAAATACAATGTAAAAAAATGAGTCTGGGCGATTGTACTAATGGGATATACTTGAAAATAATATATATATATATCATAACTGATCTAAGTCTATTAATAAAAAAAAAAACAGTGAGAGGGGAGAAAGGGGAAGGTTCGTTTGCTCGAGATGGGTTTGTGGTATTTCCCGTAAACTCGGAAGAAGTTTCTAAAAGTTGATTGGTTAATCAATTCAATTACAAACATTTCCCAATAAGTGTACAAGGGTGGTGGGATTAAAAGATCCAGTTTGTTTTCTGCATTGCTTATCGTATTATTATTGTATTATACAAAGTACCAGAACCCTTTGAATGAAATGATCAAAAAAACATGAATATATATTCGTTTTGGAAATATCACAAATTATTTGATCTTTAATTAATGAAAGAGACAAGTTTGTTGTCAAAAGAGAATAAATATTATAAGTTAAGTATAAACACACTGTTGTTTATTATGTTTATTTACAAATCCCTTAAGCTAGTTTGAAATAATCAATAAACAAATCATACGCAAGAGCAAGCTTTTTTATTATTTTTAAATAATTTGATAATATCCATTTTTAAAGCTATTTTTTTTTCACTGATGAAAAATAAAATAAAAAAAAAGAGCTAGTTTTCGAATCCTATGTTTTTTACTGAATTAAAGTTAAAGGTAACGTCTGGTACAATATCTGTTTCGTTTCCAGAATAGGTCTTGTATGGGCAATCCCATAGTCGTTCATCTCGATAGAATGTAAAATAATCGAATTTCCTTAAAGAATATAACCTTGATCGATTGTTGTTACTCGTATTAATAAGGATGTTGAAGTCATGTTCAAATGGTAAGTTTGAGCAATGGAAGCTATGTAAGTTTGTCAATGGTAAGTTTAGGTTTGATCCTTTCGACAGGCAAGCGTATAACTCCAATTTCGATAATTTTGGGAAATTATGATCAATAAACCGATCCATTATTTCAGGTAAGGGCACATAGCTAAAATATAAAGTTTCTACAGCAAATACATCCGTATAGCTAGGGTTGATGGTCAAAGAGCAATTAAAAAGGGAGAGTGACCGAAGCGTTGATGGCGAATTTGTAAGAATATCATTAAAACTGGTGGTAGAGCATGATCTGAATACTAGGGTTAGATCTTTAAGTACTTTAAGATGATCCATCCATTGATATGATTGTATATTAACATGTTCCAGAAAAAGGGTTTGGATGTATTGAACCTGCTGTGACTGTGCCATTTCTTCAAATACACCTGACTGAATAGCAGCTATTCCAAGAAAATCAACTTGACATCCACATTGGCCGAGATCAAATATTTGAGCACTGTTTCTTTTTAATGATAGAGTTAAATCTTTCAACCGATGTGCAAGATTGTGAAAAAGAGGTATCCATTCGTGCAAATCTTCATTATCATCAAAAATATGAGGCCATACCAGGCGTGAATTAGGAAAGTTCAGCGTTGATATATTGGGGTATTTTATCGAGATGTAACTCAGCAAGTTGATTCTTGTGGTGAGGTTTAGTCCATAAATATCAGAGAAAGAAAAATGGTTAATGAATGACACAGGATTAATATTAGCTACACGAAACCCAACGTTGTTAAGAATAACTGAATTCAAAGTAATCGATGTCAGATTAGGAGTGCTGTCGTGTAAGGCGTTGAGATCACCAAAGTCAACTATCTCTTCGGTGAGTTCCATGTTCTTCAAAGCAGATGCATTTTGTAATAAAGGAATGATATCAGTGTATTGACAAAGGCCAATACTGAGTGTCGATAATTTAGAGCAAGTTCCAGATGAGAATAAACTGACACATAGTGACGATGAGAGACTATCATCAACTAAATGCTCGATGGAATCAAACCAAGGATAGGGTGTTACTTGATGCGAATTGACTTGTCGACCTGAAAAAGATAACATCTTTAGATTGGGTAATTGTGACAAGAGTTCATTGTTGGTTATTTCATCTGTATTATGGGGGTTGATGATAAGTACTTAAACTGAATTTGCGATATATGGAACTTCACGTATTTTCATTGTCACTCTGCTCAGTACCGATTGGTTTGGTACCTCTACAACACGACATAACGAAAAGGCTTCTACTATGTCTTTCCAGTGGCGACAAACCAGCATGCATTCCACCTTGTCGATCCGATGAAGCAGATTAAAGATCTTGATCAATATCTCAATTGGTAAATGCGCTATTGACTGAATGAGATTTAATAAAAAAGAGTATGTTGAATAGGAAAGAAGCAAGACACATACAATGACGACTTTTAAAAACGTTGTCCTGATAAAAAAAGGGGAGGCTTATATCATGCATGTTTTAGCAAATGAAATCAAACTAACGTTTGATTAAAGGCACTCATTGGCGGCGTCTGCTTGAAATAATACCTGGGAGTATCTCATTGATTTAGGGAAGCTAGGTACAATGTCTCAGTTAGTCTGTGTATGGTAATTATACATACCATACTTGTGCTATTCTCGATAGAAGGTTATAGTCTATTATACCCCTTCCATTGAAGCGTCTGATAATAATCAGACTTGTCTTTATCATGAATCAGTTAGGCCATAATAGAGGTGTTTCAGTGGTTTCTATTGGATGATAAAGTGTAAATAGTAAACATCATTTCAAATTATTCATCCACTATTCAAAATCGCACCCCTTTCCCACTATAATTTATGCTAGCTCAACTAGTTAACTGAGGTTACTTTTGTGAGTAACGGGTATTGTATCAGTTAATCTAATGAGCTATCTGTTCGCAAAGTTACTTTTATTGACATTTACTGGAAATGCATCGTGATCATTCAAATCAGCTAAATATAATAAACGATTATTACATAATGTGACGAACACGTTTGATACAATTTCGTTATTTGAGAGTTTGATACACAACCTTGATGGCTGGTGGATCGAGGTGTTTCAGTATCGCTTTTGGAAACAACTCTTAAAACGCCAAGGTGAAAAAGAGAGGTACCTTGGCAAAAGTTACTTTCCCCTTTTTCACAGTAAATAAAAGACATATTGAAAAACAAATAAAGCAGAAGTGATGGATAATAGGAAGAAACAGGGTATACAATTCATGCGCAAGACCATTTGTCAATTGCCTGGGACACACACTGTGCGTTTGTTTATCACTGCAAAGCTTCTATACAAACACCCAAAAAAAAAGGTTTCTATCCTGCTACCTTCGCTCCAAGCATATTCCATGTACTTAGCAATATTGCATTTACAGAAAATATTCTCCGTCACATATAATTTTCTGTTCCTGAACTACATTATTCAATGACTATTTACAATTCTCTCACGATCACCCCATGCCGACATTTATCCGTCAATGTTCGTTGCTACTGATAGACGGGGGTTTCACAACGATCCATATGCATTTTTGTTGATCCATTTCAGCTATGCATTCATACCCATAAACGTACAATTTAAGATATATTTAGTCTACAGGAGAGAGAGAGAGAGAGAGAGAGAGGGTAAATGTTATTTCATAGGACATGTGCGTTGTGTTTTCCAGGTCATTGGTTTTTCATGTATTAAGCACTGCATTTTTTATATCCAGGTTTGTCTTTAAAAGATATACCTTTCTAATAAAAGATATATTAACCTATTTAAAGTTTTTCTTGGAAGTTTCTTTATCTTGTAAAAGAAACCATTCGTTGCTACAGATTGTTGAACTTCATATATATGTAAGAAATATGAACTTGTATTTTGACATGTATACCTCTTCATATTTGCAGAATATTTGTTCTAAAACCAAAAAGTCATCTGACAGATTTATAATTATACATTTTCTCTAAAAACAATTTGTTTATATTACAAAAATAGAAAAATAGGTTATTACTTAAACGAATGGATTTGTGGCTTAAAAAAGAGGCATTTTTTACATTTTTATGCATTTCAATCGTTCGATGGGCTATATTATCCAAAAGAGGGTTATTTGTGTTTGTACTGTTTTAATATAAATTGATTCTCATTTTGCCTATTTTTTTTTATAATCAACATCTGTCAAAAAAAATGAAAACTACTGCTCTCTTCTTGGTTCTTTCTGCCTGTCTTTTACAACTTGGCTCAGCTAGTGTTGTTACCTGTGATGATGCCACTCGTGCTGTCTGCACAAAGTTCCAAGGTAAAGGTCGTGTTTGCGGCTGTGATAGCACTACCAGCTATGATTGTACCCAAAACTATTACTCCTACCATGGCCATTGTAAAGGCCAAACGTTTTTGAATCTCTGTAGCGACTTTTGCTCAAAGGGTGGACATATCTGCAAGGGAGAAGTTGGAGGAACTTGTACACAAGAGGCTTAAATGTCTTGTTTTCTTTTCATTAACCATTATTTCATATACGTGCATAAACGAATAAATAAAACATTTTCTTACAACTGTTCAATTAAGTGAGCTGACTGGCGTACGGGCTATTTATGCTAATGAGAGTCAATGATGGATATTGCTGATGGTGATGATGATGAAGTTGATGGTAAAGTGAAAGACCTGTAGCTTTACCAGGTATTTAAACCGAACGGAGCGGCCATTTACATAAATATTTGGAACTCATTTATATTAAAAAAGAACAGAGGAGCATGTTTTTCATCCTTCAAATATGAGATATTTAATTCTGAGAACGAAAAAAGATAATTAACGTTTACCCAATTGACGATTTGCATGAGTTTTCTGCACTTGAGGTTACATTTTATTCTTCAAAAAGCAAACTAATGAGCTTTCGTTTTATTGGATGAATCGATATAAATAATCGATTGGCTGAGTGTGCACGTAGAGAAGAACAAAAGAGAGTGAAAGAGAGAGGATCCCCATTTTGTGTGTGAAAGCCCCCTTGTTTTTTTAAATATATTTTTATTTATTATTGTTATTTCCCATTTTATTCCTCCTCCTTCTTTTTGTTGTTGTTGTTGTTTATTATAAAAAAAGTATGATATCTTTACCGAATGAATTGCTGTATCAAATAATCTATTTTACTGAAAACAAAGACCTTGGACCATACTTGTTTGTTTGCAAACACACCTTTCACCTTGTTCGACATCGTGTGTACAGAAAAGTTTTATTTCCAGACACTGTCACCCAAAACGACATTATTACATTCTGCGAAAACTATGGCTCATCAATAGAAACAATCAAATTGCCCTTAGGGAAACAGTACCCTGAGGCGCTCTATCGATTCATACTTGAAACATGTCCAAACATGGGCTTTCTGCAGTCAAGCATACAACCCAAACAACTCAACAGACTCATTCCACTTGTAAAGGCCTCCACTTGCTTCATGGTCACCCACATGCCGCTCGACGAGGAGGAAATAGAGCAACAGCACCAGCACCAGCATTACCATGGCTTCTACTCCAACAATGCCATAGACATGGACATGTTTCATTCTCCTTTCCAAACCGTCACCCTATTCCCATGCTGCCCTTCCTTCTTTATATTTCCCAATGAAGGGATTCCCGAAAAGATGTCTACACTGACGCAAATCTCTCATTATTTTCACCATCCAGGTGCACTCAGCAATGCCATTTTACCGACCTTTGGCTCCGATCTTCTTTCACTCACACTCAACCCCTACGATATCCTGACAGCATCTGTTGCGAGACTGATTGTATCCAAATGCCCTCGACTACGCTATCTTGGCGCACCGTCCGTGAAAGCAGAGGGGCTCTGGATGTTATTGCGCTGGTGCCATACACTCTCGACCATCATTGTAGGCGAAGACGACAATCTATTGACAGAAGAGGAAATGGAAGAGGAAGAAGAGGAAGCGATGATTGGACAGCGACAGCGACGCATTATACAGGATGAAAATGAAAGGGCAGTGGCTACTGTAAAACAGCATAAAAGGGTTTGGTGTGTACATTCATGTGTAAGTCAAGCTATAAATGAAAGAAAAAGAGTGTCATGGCATATTGGCATTGTTCCAAAACATTAAAAAAAAAAAAGTGAAAAGATTTGAATTTTTGCCTCCTCACCCCCCCCATTCAACACAACACAGACATCGCTCCTTTTTTATTATTACATATATATATATATATTCAACACTTTTCCACTTTTTCACTCTCTTTCTTTCTTTCACTCCTATTTTCTATTCCTAAACAAATAGAATATCCCCTATTAATTCTTCTTATTATTATTGCTATTCACATTCTATACATACACACATCACAAACATTTATCATGGCTAGTGCGCTATTATTTTCTTGTTTATTATCAAGGTTAGCACATATATCATTCACAAAAAAAAAGGAGAATTATTACCATTTTTTTTATTTTATACATAAAAAAAAAAGAAGTTTAATAATAATAATAAAAAAAGATAATACTTTTTTATATACAATAGAGATTTCATAATTCCAAGTAACAAGGATAATTCATCATGCTATTCGCTGTATGATATTTATACAACAGCTATCCAACTCTATCAAAAACAAGTCTATGATGAATCCTATCGAATATTTAATGACCTGGAATCCAAATATTACCGGGTTTCTCACTGCGCTTGGTACCAGATCCATTGCCTTATTCGGTTGGGTCACTGGCAACAAGCCATCAAGAAATGTCATGCCTTTATACAAAAGGAACCCACAGAGGCAAACTGGTATCTGTTGGCAAGCGACATTTATGTCGATCAAAAGGAGTTCAAGTTTGCTTGGGAAGAGCTTCATCAGGCCTCGCTTTGTGTCCCGGCTACAGATGACGCGTATGCTGAGGTCTGCATGCGCAAACGAATCGTATCCGAAGCATCCCATACCGTTACACGGGTGGATATCATTGATAAGTTACCAAGAGATGTGCTGTGTTATCTCTTCCACTTTCTTGATCTACAAAGTGTGGTACGTTGTTTAAGGGTCTCAAGGTGCTGGAGGGAATTCATCATTCAATCACCTCCACTATGGAGCCGTCTTGATTTTTCGCAAGCGACTTCGTCGCTTCGTGCGGATACTCTGCGCATGTATCTGCAGCGTCTTGGTCGATCCTCCCTAGCCTATCTGACCTTGAATCATCATCAAGTGGATGGCGATGGCATGCTCATGGCATTAGCCGAGCATGAATGCAGTCGGATAAAATGTCTAAGTATGTTGTTTTTTAATGTATTATCATCAAGATTTAAAATATCACCATTGATTATAGTGCAAAATGCTCATACTTGAAATATGTATTATCTATATGTAGATCTAAACGATGTTGTATGCACACCAGAAATATTTTTTAATATATTTCAGCATGTTGGCGCTGCTCTCACGCAGTTCACCTGGTGTGGAGTTTCCATCCGATTAAATGATTTGTTCAATCAGGTTGCAGACAATTGTCTTGAAATAACCCAGCTTGCACTCTCAGACTGTTTCACCTCGCTTCATGATGTGCATATTCCTCACACGGCAGTCATGCGGCTTGATCAATTCGGACAGCCACTGCCGCTCGTCTTGTTGAAAAAAATTCAATCCATGTCCACCATCAACACTTTACAGTCATTGGAACTAACAGGCATTCATGGATTGACAATAGGACACCTTGCACAAGTCACTTTGCGCTGTCCTTCTCTTGAGCGCCTGACAGTAAAGCGCAGTCTTGTCAATATCATTCCAGTCCTTAATATCATCTATTCGGGCTATTGCCAAAAATTAAAATACCTTTTATTCGAACGAAACCGATACTGTCGTCATACAGATCAATACCAATATCACCATCAGCAACAGGCCATGGTAATTCCCCTTTTGATGAGACCATCGTCGCAAACAGCACTTGCAAGTACAAAGAGAGCATGGATAGAGCTGGAGATTGTCGCCACCAGTCAGCTTTCAGACCAAATTGTGCGAAGAATGATCCATGATCGATCCCGTCTTTCGGTCTTGAATTTACAAGGCAATAGCCAACTGTCAGATGAAGCATTTCCATTTAATAACAATGAATCAACACAGCTGAAACGATTAGGACTAAAGGAATGCTACGGTATTACTTCAAAGGGATTATATGCATTGATTGCGCATAGTCCACTATTGGAGCATGTGGATCTATCTTGCCTTTCGATTGTCAGTGGAGAGATCATCAAACTCTTGGCCCAGTGTCGTCATTTACGTACACTCAACCTTTCATACTGTCGTTTATTCTGCTTTGATGAGCTTAAAGTGTTGATTGATCAAAAACAGGACACACTGGAACAATTAAAGATTGAGTACACAAACATACCACTGGATTTGGTAGCGTACAAGGCCAGAAAAATAAAAAAGGGAATCATCTAAAGACATGATTGGCTGAACCCAATTCAAAAAAAAAATAAAAAAAAATAAAGCTGTTTGCAAGTCTGAATTCACTTACTTTCCTCCTCGTTATTATTATTTTCCTCCCCTTCTTTGTTAATCAACACGCGTATTTATGTCTGCACCGATCGAAGCCATTGAACGAACCATAGAATATGAAAATTTCATGAAGGAATTGCGTGATTTTCATGACCGAAAAGGGTACTTTTACAAAGTAAAATAAAAATCCCTTATTCTTATTGTTTATTTTTAGTACTGCCCTTCAGGCCGAACCCGTTTTGGGTGGCAAAAAACTAGATCTGTTACGAATCTATAAAACAGTGATTGAGGCTGGTGGATATGAAAAAGTAAGACTGACAACATTTACTATTATCAGCACTAAACAATGAAATAGGTTACCTTGAATCGTGGATGGAAACAAGTTGGCGATCCGTTTAATTTTCCTCCAACTTGTACAAACAGTGCCTTTATATTAAAAGCTGTTTATACAAAATACCTTGTAAGGAACAAAAAAATAAATATTAATCAACATATACTTATTATTCCATGTAGCATGGTTATGAAGAAGAGAATTATTGGAAACGTCCTTGGAATCCACCACCAGAGTTATTAAATGCCAATCAAAAAGCATCTACCACCTCATCTTCTTCATTCAGCAACAATGGCACACCACAACAAAGAGATTCAGCAAGACAAACAGGGACAGCATTCACGCAACCTACTATTCGACAAACACCAAACATGAACGCTGGACCTTATTATCCACCTGGTAAAAAAAAAAAAAAACAAACAAGAAAGAGAGTTTGGATGATAAAATAGCTAAAAACAAAAGGTTTTCTTTTTATAATAAGCCATCTTTATGGATCACGAATTCCGTACACGTATATTACTTTCACTCCAATCCAGTCTACCCAATGAAGTAGACTGGGCCTTCAACACGCTCATCAAATTCTCATACGCCTCTGAAAACTTTTGTCTCGACTTTATCCCCAGTCTGATACAAATACTGTTGGATTTCACCGTGGATTTCTTCAAGACAAGGATTGGCGGGAGCGATGATGATAAGGTCGATATGTTTTGCAGTAAAGCCAATCAGGAATCGTACGAACGGGTGCTTCAAGTGTTTCATATATTGCGCAACTTTTCGTTTTTGGAGATGAACATTCGTCGATTGGCATCGCACGAGCAGCTGCGTCTGCTACTGATGAAGGGCATTGCGCTTCCTCCAAACTCGCCCTATTCCGAATTGAGTCGACACTGTTTGGACATTTTGGAGAACATTGCGCCCCAGATTATGCTGAGTAACCGACAGGATCCTTATCTGTTGGTTATGACAAGGCTGCTCTTTACAAACGATCGGGCGTTTATTTTGGGCGCCATTCGCTCATTGACGCGTGTGGCTGTGACAGAGAACAATGAGCGTGTTCTTGGCACGATTGGCGATAAGGAAATCATCGAGAGGATGGCTCAGTTCCTGATTGTGGATGATGAGGAGTTGGAGGCGGCGACATTGGAGTATTTGTATCAGTATTCTAGCTTGAGAGGCAATTTCTCAACACAGCTCGTCTTGTTGTATCCAGGCAACTTGATTGGCTTGCTTACGGGCTTCATCTCGTATAAATCATCGTTGGTGCCTCCATCTTCAAGTGCCATTGGTACAATACACGGCATCCCTGCTGCCCAGATGATTGCACCTGATGCATCGCAGCAGCAGCCTTCGATTCCGGATCTGACCGATTATGTGCATTTGGATGAACCTTATAGATGTCTTGGATGGCTCAAGGATCAATTATTAAGTGGGGCAGATGAAAACACAATACTATTCAAGGACTTATTTAACGAATATCAAAAGCTGTTTGGAACCGAAAAGCCATTAGGCGTCAAGGAGTTTTATACGGTTTTGAAGATTGCATTTCCACAACCACCTGCTGTTGAGATGGCAGTCACAACAGGTGAAAATCCATTGGAAACAGTGCTACAAAATGTGAGATATTCACCTACAAGAAGAAGAGATGGTAAGATGGGATTTGGTAAAGTTGCACTGTATAGTCTCTAATACATCTTTTAGGCCCCGTTTGTCATTGGAACGAATGCAACAAACTCTTTGATACAAATGTCGAACTTCACAAACACATTGTCCAAGAGCACCTGGGCAGCGAATGCCAATGGATGAAATGTGCCAAACCGCTCGAAAACAAGTCACAAGCAATACGACACATGCGTACGCACTTTGCAGGCAAAATCCATAAACAGCAGCAACCACCCATGTTTACGGTAGCAAAGATCCCCATTGATGATTCAGAGGTGTCTGGTATACCCTTAACATCCGCGTTGCTTTTGAGAAATCTCGCGAGACATAAACAGCATCACTCGTATTATTTTCCTTATGAGGCCGAGTTGGCCCTCTTGGCCATCCAGAGACCTAAAATTTCAAAGTATATATTAACCGTATTGAATGATTTACAAGTCAATTAGAATAGACAACAACAACAACAACAAAAAAAATGCACACACATAATAAATAAAGGATAACATCATCATTAATAGTAGTAAAAAGAGATCTTATAAAATAATCATGTATTGAAAACAAAGAAAAGTAAATGTTTTCTATTATTCACCATTACTTTTATACCACACACCAATTCATTTTTACATTCATCATATTATAATTATATAAAAAAATAGTTTATTATGTATTTACAATTTCAATCAATTCATTGACTAAGAGTTAATTTCCTGCTGAGCCTCGCCCTTCTTCTTTTGAACCTTTGCAGCAGCCTCATCACCAGTGTTGCCAGTCAATGCATTGTATGCACCCTTGACAGCACCTATTGCTTGATCAGCAGCACCCTGAACGTAACCAGTGACAGTGGCAGCGGTTTCTTGGACTTGACCAGAACCATGTTGTGCGGTACCTTCGGATTGGAGAGATTCATTACCAACAGCAGAGCCTACGGTTTCCTTGATATTACCAACAAGTTGGTCCTTCTTTCCTTCAGTTTTTGATGGGTTCATTTTGTATATTTAGTATTTTTGATGATGAGAAAAAAAAAATAGGGAATATCCTCCTCAATTTATATAAAGATTTGACATTGACAGATTACCATATTTGTAAAAAAAACATCATGTCGTCATTTTTCGTTCATTTCCGCTGAGAAGTGATTTGCATAATATGTTTCAAGATGCAAGAACATGCCTGTTTTGATTTAATTGTCCGAACAAGACAAGGGACAAATCGAA
>VCJH01002601.1:14316-25232 GCA_024140565.1 Backusella australiensis | reverse complement strand
TTTTATACCTATTTTCCATTCAGGTAGGCTTCCAACCGTAATTTCACCTGTTGCTGAGTCTAATTTTACATGTGTTTTATGGATCGTGTGAAAAGGTAGTGAAATGGACATGTCTTGTTCTTCTGCTTTTTTCGCTCTCCATAAATAAGCTGTATATTTTGTTAGTGTATCACAAGATATAAGGCTTTTTATCCTTTTATTTACCAACGATTCGAGTGAAGAGACTTTTTTTTGCCACTGAAGCATCAGCGGACGTTCTATTATATACATCATGAGAGAACCTTGATTTAGGTACAAGGCTTTCCAAATAGGAAAGAATAGGTTCGTTGGTTGTCATCTTTTGATGAATCTTTCTTCCCAACGTCCATTGGAAAGAAGATTGATCAAGACTTTGTTTAAACATGAGGGTCTAATTAAAGAGAAAGAAAGAGAGAAAAAGAATTGTGATGAAAGATAGACATTAGTTTATTTTATAACTTGAGGGAACAAAAAAGAGGAGAAGAAATAAAATATTCTTTTTCAAGTGCATCATTTGAATTGGTATATTTTAAATAAGAAGTAAATTTTATCTCGTAAAATGAAAGAGATGTTCACATATAAAAAATATGTCTATTTAGATTTTAAGAATCTCACTTTTAACTTAACATTATCTTATCCATTCGGTATATCAAACAGACTTGGGTACTTGCTTTCTTTCAACTAATAAGGAGAAACAGGGCGATCAAGACATTTTGTATAATACAATGCGATCCAAGCCCATAGTACCAATTCATATCATTCAACACGGAACCAGATTTGTTTTTGGTATCCAAGCAACTGTTTATTGCCACTTTATAATACAAACTGTAATAAAGAGATGACTAAACTTTTTGGCGGTAAATGGATCCACAGTTGTTATCAGTATTCTAATCTATCAACTTATGAACAATTAACAATAGCAAGGAGAATATTCGTTTTTGAGCATCTCCCACAAGTGTTTTTGTGTACGTTTTATTTTTGATTTTTGGGCATCTTTAAAAAATATCTATTTTACCTTGATGATAATTGACAATTAGGTTTTTTTTCTTTTTTTGGATTGTTTTAAAACTTTTCTTTACTTCTCCTCTTATCAAAACTAACGAAATAATGGGTGTATGGTCTTGTTTTGATTGTAAGACCAACATGTAATGGTAAGTTAAATTATAGCGAGTGGAATGAGAGTAGACATGGCTATATACAATGATGTAGCATTGTAGTAAACTATCGCTTTTATTACATAATCCATGATGATGCTATATTGAGATGCAAACGAATTCCCCTTTGCAAATCAAAAAAAGGGACAATTTGTTCCTTTTACGGACAATTGTTCAACTCTCCTTTTATTATCATCATTGTTTTTTTTTTTAGTTATTTACAGAGTCAGGCAACCAATCCTGAGGCACGACGCCTTCCGATCGTAAATGGTGCACCATCACTTCAAACGATTCTTCATAAATATCAAAATCACCAAGAGCCATCATTTGATCCGCGAGAGCAGTGATCATGTCCACCTTTCGACGTCTCTCGGCCTCTTCGTCTTCGCTCAATGCCTGTGATTGCTGCTGGTTTGGCTGTTGTTTTGTTCTTTTATTCTTCTTGTCAAGCATCTTTTGTTTCCAAGCAGGCAATTTCTTGGGAAGCGAATTGGACAGACTGGTGAGTGCCTCTTGGACGCTTTGACGGGGTTTTAGATATTCAACCAAAGCACGATAGATGTCTGTTTTTGTTTGGGGTAATTCCGACTGGCGCTGTGCCTCCTTGACTGCTTCGTCTCGCTCGCGCTTATCTTGTGCCTCTTTGGCCTTGTTGATGTCCTTGCGCGTAATGCCCTCCATCCAGCGATCATGGAATGCCTGTGGATCGGATTTGTTGCGGATATAATTGCCATTGGCATCGATGCTACCTTCTTCCATCTCTTGCTTCATGTTGAATGCAGAGATTTTGCCTTCCTTTCTTACACCATTTTCAATGTCGTCCTCATCCTCGGATCGATCAAAGGAATCCAACTCTTCTCCTTTGACTTGGCGCAAGTCTTCCTTTTTTCCGCGAACGGGTTTCTTTCCTTTGGGATCGTCGGCAGGTGCGTCGCCAAACATATCAAAATCCTCGTTTTGTGGGATTTTCTCTTCTTCCTCTTCCTCCTTTTCGTCTTCTTTGTCAGAGTCACTGCTGTAAGCACCGCCACCGACCTCTTCGTCATCACTGCCATAGACATCAAAGTTGACTTTACCGCGGCGGCTTTTTCTTTCTTCCAACTCATCCTCGTGGTTGAATTCATAGTCAAAGTCGCGTTCTTGGTTCTTTCGTTTACTGCTACTGTCGAAGCGTACACGTTTAGAGCTGCTCTTATCACCAATATCAAAGGTGCGCTTGGAGCCAGACATTTTTTGTTGTTTTTGTAAAGAGTGTGAAGAAAAAATGTGAAGAAAAAAAAAAAAAACTTTTTTTTTTCACTCTTTTGCCTGCAAATAACCTGACTTGGAAATGGTTGCGTTCATTCCCAGCAATGTCGTCATTGCTACTGGTTTATGCGTGTCATAACCACGAAAGCAAAGGGTGATGGATGCTCGTTCTACTCGTGTATTCTGCAATGATGAAAGGGAAAGTAATGATAAAGGACGATTTCATTCGTATTTGGAAAGTATCACACACCACACGTTAAACTAATAGATTACCCCTTTTGCTGTCAATCGTTCCTTTGATGTGATAAATCGCAAAGGTTTAAACCCAATCTTTGGGTTATGGTAGAGGAGGTGGTCAATTAGTTTACTGCTGTATATCATCTTGGTTGCGCTTGAATTTCTCTTTTTTTATGATCGAGTGTTTAGTATTTACAAGGCATAAAGTGCATACACCGACCTCGTGGTGAAAGCAGCTTTATAATTGACGACTTAGTCTGTCATTTTCACGAACTCTTATTAAAAGCTTCATTATCAGATGGACATTCATCAACTGATTGGGCGGGTATTCCATGTCATTTTGCTTAGCATTATTTCATAACAAATAGAGTTGATTGGAATAGAATAGCCAGCTTTAACTTTAATATCGTTCTCCAAATGACCAATTGCTACTGATATCGATGGACGATTATAAAATACTTTAATTTTATAATGAAATGGCTGTTTTACCATAGTCATATTACAGTTAAAGGGTTTTCATTAGACATAAGGACTGTTACCAAGGCATGAATAGGGAAAGAAGGTTTACAATTATGGAATATCGAATGATCTTAATCTGATAATGAAAAACTGTTTCTGTTATCAGATCCTTTTTGTTTATTATCTTACTAATTACAAATATCCGTTTTTGCTTTAATAAACAAAACAATCAAACCCTTTTAACCACAATTTTATTCATGGTAAAATAATCAGTTGGATTTACTACCAAGATCACTTTAATATTTTTACTCAACAAACCAGGGAATATTCTCAACACAACATGAAAACAGCTCCCAGCACATGATTTTGTTTGTGTTGTGATTTGAGCTGCTCGAGCTTAGTCCAAATAAGGAAACTCGATGGAAGGCCACCTTTTCATTTCACTTTTTTTTTATTTACACATAGCCTGTTCTCGAAGTATCGAATGTTTTATAGGCAAGTTGTATTGTATATCTCCATCAATATTACTATTGTTGGTAAAGTGTAGCATGGTTGCTTGATTTGAAAAGAAAATGAAAATACCTTTAACGGTAAAAAATACGCTAAATAATTTTTTGCTACGATTGCCTCCGAAAAAAGACAATTTGCAACAATGAAAAAAAAACAATAACAGACAAAATGGCAAAAATAGCTCCTCACTGTCTTGAATAGCATTCTTTAATAATGAAAACAATACTAAACAAGCCTTCTATTGTTGGAATGATAGCGTTTTATTATCAATATAACAGCATTAGATACAAAAAAGTGAAGAAAGTTATACATGAAAAAGCGAGCATTCGGGCCATTGCCCTATGTTGGTCGGTGTTTTAACACTAAAAAAAATCAAAAAACTCGAGCCTCTTTTCTGTAAAAAAAGTATATTTTATTCCTTTTTCCTCTTTCCCTCTTATTAATATATCCTATTTTATAATAAGATAGAGCTGTTATTCTATACTCTCCTTTTTTCATTTTACCTGTATAAATATATATTAAAAACAAACAACCAACTAGTTACAGCACCTCTTTATATTGCATACAACACTTGAAATGACTTGCGATCAAGTGAATGAACATACACCCCTGATAAGTGGTCACTCACAAGAACACCACTTGAAGCAATGCTCGAACATGGTCTCGAAATTAGAAAGTTCGGCCCATTCAACAAAAAGACGATTACTAACAGCAACCACACTTGCCTTGGTCTTCTTTTTGACCGAACTTATTGCTGGTTATTACGCAAACTCGCTTGGTAAATATTTGTTTATATTGATAAAACAGTGCCTGAAAATAAAACCTTCTTGTTTCTCTTTACACTAGCATTGATGTCTGATGCCTTTCATTTATTATCCGATGTTGCCAGTTTTATTGTAGCTATTGTGGCAATTTATTTGGCCGAAAAGCCACCAACCAAGAGTAATTATATTTAATGAGCAAATAATCAGGATGTATTGGCTCATTATTATATTTTTTATATATAGAACATACTTATGGTTTTCATAGAGCTGAAGTCATTGCTGCTCTTATCTCGGTTTTAACTATTTGGGTATTAACCGGCCTCTTGCTCAAAGAGGCTATCGAAAGACTGCGTACACCTCAAGTCATTGATGCTAAACTTGTAAGTGATAAAATAAAAAGTGATAATTATGGATAATATATGAATGAATCAAACATGTATATAGATGTGTATCACTGCTTCTATTGGTGTCGTCATTAACATTGCGTATGTATAATGTACTTTATATATAAATTATATATAATCAGAATGCATACACTGTGCATCATCATCTTGATATCAAGTCTATTTTACTAACAAGGATTTTTCTATACACACTATATGATATAGACTTGCATTCATTCTCGGTGGACATCATCACCATCATCATCATGACGAAGAAGATCACCATCATCACAATCATGGAAACGTAAAGTATTTAAACAGAGAGAGAGAGAGAGAGAGAGAGAGAGATTGTCTTAGTCATCAGTATTAAAAACTGGATGGAAAAACCATATCTTTTTATATATAGGAATCCAACATTAATCTTAGAGCTGCAGCACTTCATGTCCTTGGTGATCTGATCGCCTCTGTTGGGGTTCTCGTTTCATCCATCATTTTAATCTTCAAACCCGAATACACCTTTGTCGATCCCCTCTGTACCTTCTTCTTCTCCGGCATTGTACTCTATACCACCTATCACCTTGTACAGGATTCATTGGGTGTCTTGATGGAAGGCGCACCAACTCATATCAAACCTGAAGAGATTGAGAAATCTCTACTTGAAATCAAGGGCGTTGTTGCCATCCATGATCTTCACATCTGGACCCTTTCGCCCGGTAAGAGCTCATTGACTGCTCATATCCTTATCAGCTCAAACAATTATGACCAAGTCTTATCAAAGTCCCAGCAGGTTGTTTGTGACCTTTATGGTATTCATCATTCCACTCTTCAAATTGAGTCAGGCAGAGCTGGTTTTACCAGTCATTGTAAGCCTGAGCTTTGCACTCCTCGATAATATATTACAGTTTTGTTTATTAATAATATACACACTACCCTCACTCGTTTTCTTTATATATATTATTCGTATATTCTATCATTAAAAACTATAAATATATTCATTCTATTCGATTTTTTTTTTACCATTTAAATACATACCCTCATGATCCCGATTCGGGTTTATTTTCAACCATGGTGTTATTCTTCACCCGGTCAAAATAAAGAAAGTGACCTTCATCCTTTTGGGACAATTTCTATTATGTTTTTTCATTAAACAAGTTATGATAAACTAGTATTAATCTTAGACCCCTTTTTCAGTCATTTTCACTCATATTAAAAGTATTAAATGATTCCAAACTTAATATGATATTTAACCAAAAGTAGAGACTTTTTTTTATTATTAATAACCAATAATTTTGCATGATTTTTTTTTCTTATATAATATTCATCCGCAAGATGATAAAAAAGGGATAAAATGCTTAAGCAACACATGAAAGAAAAATGAATGTCTTTTTTGACACATGACAACACCATTCAAAACTGTCATCGAAACTATAATTCACCTGGTTTAATTTAAGTTTTAAACTTTCACTAAATCACAAAAATATAAATTGCGTCTTGGTGATTTACATTTAACGAGCAAATGAAAAAATTCGATTTCATACAACTCACTTTATCCGACATGTGCAAAAGAAACTTATGTCAAAATATTCCGAGTCTTTTATATATATATACTACTCATATATATATAGATAATAGAATCCATCTTGCTTTATACGTACATAATGTGGATAGTACGATCGTCTGAGTAAATGCAATTTTTATTCTAAGAAATATGATGAAATGATGATATTTGTGAATATCGACTTATACCTAGTCATTTTCTAACTCATAAATATCTATAATGTCTATGCTTTTTTTAGAAAAAGATTCATTTTTATTTGGTTTTTGTCAATATTTATAACAACATGATAGTCTTGATCTATTAATAATAATAATAAAAAGAAAAAGAAGTCAAAACATGCTTTTTATATACAAATATTCTTCCTCATCAAGTTATTTATATGTATGTTTCTGAGTCTAACTCAGTAAGTAAATAAATGTGTACACCAATGATATGAAGGCAATAGCGGAGAAAAACCAAAGGAAAAAAGGACATAAATATTCCCCACTTTTTTCTTTAACTTTTTTTTTTTTTTATAATTTATTTATTTATCTTTTAGAAACATAAACTTTTCGTATTTAAAAAAAAATGCCAAGATTTATTGGAGCCATAGACCAAGGTACAACATCAACACGATTTATTATATTCAACGATAAGGGTGAGCTGGTCACCTATCATCAAATGGAATTCGAGCAGCATTATCCTCAACCTGGGTAAGCCTTCTACTCTTACCCTCTTTCTCTTCTTTTATTAACCAAATATTTAGTTGGGTAGAACACGATCCATTTGATCTATTGGATTCTGTCAATACCTGCATCGAGCACGGCGTCCGTAAACTTGGATTGATGGGATACGACGCAAGCGACATTGAGACGGTAGGAATAACGAACCAACGCGAGACCCTCATCACATGGGACAGTTTAACAGGCCACCCACTCTATCCAGCCATTGTTTGGAACGATGCACGTACCATCGACACTGTGCAACAGTTATCTAAAAAAGATCCAGTGAAAAAGGAAGATGTATTACGCCATGTTTGTGGTCTGCCCATCTCCACTTACTTTTCGGCAGTCAAGCTAAGATGGCTTCTGGATAATGTACAGGTGGTCGCACAGGCTCAACATGAGAATAGACTTTGTATTGGTACGGTGGATACTTGGTTGATTTATGTAAGTTGCACTATATATATAACTTTTTTTGCAATTTCCCATACTAAAAAAAAATATATAAAACCTTTTTTTTTGATTCTAGAATCTCACAGGTGGATTAGATTTTGGTGGTGTCTCAGTGACAGACGTAACAAATGCAAGTCGAACCATGTTGATGGATACGAATACCTTAAATTGGAGTGATGAATCGATAGAGTAAGTTTCTATATAGAGAGAGTCCCAAGAACCCTTTTGTACTAATGCTTTCCCAAAAATAGATTCTTTGGATTCGAAAACATCATTTTGCCACGCATTGTCTCTTCCTCCGAAATCTACGGCCATTTTCATCAAGGATCACTTCAAGGCATCCCTATTGCCGGTTGTTTAGGTGATCAACAGGCCGCTCTCGTTGGACAGAAATGCTTTGAAAAGGGAGATGCCAAAAACACTTATGGTACCGGCTGTTTTATGCTTTTCAATACAGGCAACACCCCCGTCTCTTCCAAGAGCGGGCTCCTCACCACCATTGCCTACCAGATGGCTGGCCAGCCCCCCGTCTATGCCTTGGAGGGCTCCGTCGCCGTCGCAGGCTCCTCCATCAACTGGCTCCGTGACAATATGGGTGTGATTTCAGATGTGAATGAGCTCAACCATCTGGCATCGCAGGTAAAAAACACCGCCGGCGTTTACTTTGTTACTGCATTTGCAGGTTTGTTTGCACCCTACTGGCGCAGCGACGCACGGGGCACCATCTGTGGCATCACTCATTTCACAAAGCTGGAGCACATCTGTCGTGCCACCCTAGAAGCCGTCTGCTACCAGTCTCGTGCGATTCTCGACATCATGAATACCGAAGCCGAGACACCCCTTCGCTCGCTCAAGGTGGATGGAGGCATGTGTAACTCTGATATCTGTATGCAGATCCAAGCCGACATCATTGGCATCGATGTGGATCGTCCTCTTATGCGTGAAACCACGGCACTGGGTGCTGCCATTGCAGCGGGGTTGGCAACGGGTGTCTGGAAATCGTTTGACGATTTAAAACATATCAATGCATCGGGAAGATCTACTTTTCAGAGTCATATCTCGGAGAAGAAACGTGAGAAAATGTATCATGGTTGGAAGGAGGCCATCAAACGTTCGTATGGCTGGGCAAATGCTGCAACCAGTGCTCCTACTCATGAGACTGTCATTTGTTAATTGCCTTTGTTTTTATCATTATCATTGTATACCTTTTTTCTTTTTCTTTAATTATTTATTTTAATTCGATGTAAATAGTCTTTCCATTTTTTTTGTCATACTCCAACTTTTTATTATTACTATTGAGAAATCATCAATAAATATTGTATTTACTTTTAATTTATAAAATCCATAAATTCGGTTTTTTCCCCTTTCTATTTTAAAATGGGGGTTATCTTTTATATACTCTGGAATAACGTAATCTTTACTCCATTATTTTGCCTTTTTAAATGCAGCTGATCCCCCGCCTGTTGCATGTATATCCATGTCTGTACAATCTCCGCTCTATTCAGCCCATTATGTCCTTAGCGATAAATAAAAAGTTTTCACCTGGATACAAAAAAATATAAATCCTTGGCAATATAGAAGGATAAGCAACATATCAAGTGTTTATAAAAATAAGAGTTGACAAAGACAAGTTCTATAAAAGAAGAAAAAAAAAACTATCATTCAAAAACGGAATTCTATTGGATACATTTTCATGTCAATTAATGGGCGCTGGATCTTGGGTAGACAATACAATGAATGTATTCGGTGACAGACTTGGTTCTGATCAGAATATAACGTGGTTCCTAATTCAGAGCGACACCCACAGCTATATTCTTCGTTTTTCTTCAGAGGCAATGCAATTTTGGCAGCTAGTAGTTATTGAAGACGAGGACACAGGAGAACGACTTACTTTGAAAGGATCGAATTACTACCGAAATACGACCAACAGCACTCTAATTTATACAACAGGCTACACTGGGATAAAGGAGAACAAAAATAGTATAATTGATAACACCTGGAGCACAAAAAGGGTGGAAATAGGTGATTACAAGTTATTACCTATTCACTTTACAGAGGCTGAGGGGCGTATATTGGTTTATACAAAGCTTGATGGCGGAGAAGAAATTTTAGACGAGATTTTTTTACCTTTACCAGCGTCTAATGATAACATGTCGTACAGCATAACAAAAGATGGCTTTCATAGCATAGAAAGCTCTCTATTGGCCTTTCGTAATATGTACTTTTATCGGTTCTGGAGCCGGGAAGACTGCAATAGTGTATGGCAATAAAAACTCAACAATAGATATGAAATATATGATAGCTTACCTATTTTTTCTTCTAAGGAATACTTTTTTCTTCTTGAGAAAAAAATCGAAGCGTTTTCTGAAAAAAACAAGAAATTGCTCATATCTATACTTTCATCCATTGGTAAGGCTGCCTGTTTTCAGACAATGTCAGCAAGTAGTATTCTGGTGGAACTCTTACATTGGGATGACGAAATAAACATCATTCTTGAAAACAAACTTACTGTCTCAATCTTTAACAGCCCCACTGATTACAATGGATCTGCAGTCCACCTATATCCTTTGATAGATGCGATTTTATATCTTGCTTATCGACTTTGCCTAAATTAACTTTTATGATCTAGGATTATTACTCAAATGCATAGATAACTTATCGTATATATCGGTAAAGTTATATGATATGGGACTTACACCATGGGCAATTGGCGACCTAGCAAACCAAACATCTTTTAATAACTTTACTACATCTCACAATTTAAAAGACCGAGACCGATACATTATGACATCAATTTACCGAAGTAAAATTACATCAAAGGTACTCGCTGTTTATAATTAATTCATACTTATATTAGTATACTAAAATAGAAGGATATTTAGGATTGGCTTGAGATTACGGACGGAGAACGTTTTTTCGACTTTAATCACATTTTCATTGTACCTCTTACAACCTCTGAAGTTTATGGCAACACTTTGAGAATTGGAAAGACCATAGTAACCAACCTTCCTGTTTCCAAACCCCCCCCCCTATAACTTAAAACTTATTATCTTTTTTTTTCTTATAAATTTGGTCTTCTAGGCATATCCATCTTGCAGGTAAATTAAAATGAAAATACGTCAATAAAAGGATTTTTACTTAAAAAAAAATTCGTCTTCATTTTATCAAAAATAGATGTCAGTAAAGAAGTTGAAAGCATATTACCCTGGTTCGTCAAAAAATGCAGTACAAAATTCGTGTATTATCGTGCCAGCAAAGATGAAGTTGAATTACATCATGAGAAACTCCAAAACAAAACAGAGAAGTTGAGAGAAAAAGTATTAAGAGATAGACAAAGAGAAAAGCAAACAGGTCATTAGATAACAAGTTGTATAATAAATATTATGCTTTTTAAAAACTTTTTTAATAGACATTTTATAATAAGTAAGCAT
>VCJH01002598.1:4742-19643 GCA_024140565.1 Backusella australiensis | reverse complement strand
TTTTTTTTTTTTTTTTTTTTTCTGTTCAAAGGATATGAAAGAAAACGAAAAATAAGTAGAATAAACAGATGGTTTTTTTGACGAAAGCTACTTTTATATACATTGCAAATTAGTGAAACCGTGATCATTCCTAATTTGAGTATCGTGTGATTTTCTGTTTTTCTTTTTCTGTTTGCGTTTTTCTCTTTTGCATTAAGGATGTACTATTATCTTGAACCGGGCTTACCTCCGAATTGCGACAATATTTTTATTGTAATTATTTATCATATTAAAAATGTCGAATAGAGGGAGAGAGAGAGAGAGAGAGAGAAAATAAATAACCCAAACCTATACCCTTTCTCATATAAAGACAACGTCATTCGCTTTTTAAAACCCTTTTCTTTTTGGTGATTTGTTCCAAATTCACTCGGAAGGATTCTATTGAAATCTTTGTTTATTACTGTGAATACTTTCATGTCATAAAATAAAAACGAGTAAATATATATTTTACAGCAAATCTTACAAACGCCATCTTTTGTTTTGAAATCAGCCAGAGATTTAGCACCACCGCCCTTTATGTTCAGGGGCTCTACTGTAGATGCTTTATAAAACAAATAATGCCGTTTAAATAAAAGTCCAACTTTTTTATTTTATTCTTTAAGAACAATCTAGATTGATTCTGAGCACTTTGGAACAAATCAACTTCTTTCTTTATACATAAATACCGTTATTTATTTCTAATAAAAATAATCAAGTTGAAAGCATAAGTTTGAAGGTCATAAGATGTCAAGGACATGATAACAGTTTATTTGTACCAGATATCGGGAACACAAAGCTTAATTTTCTTGTTCCCACATTATCATATACAATATTATAAAATCTCTTTCTCGCATATGCCTATTCCATTGACACACTTCCTTTTTTCTTTTTTTAGAAATAAACCTGAGAGTAATATTAAAAATTGGACAAATGCATGTGGAACACGTGGGGAGAGCTAAGTAAATACTGCTTTTTTTTTTTCCATTGAGGTCAATGTTTGAAATCAAGATTGCTAAATACTTCCAGTATGAACATTACATAATCGTTGTGTTTGTTGCCCTTTTATGGGTTCTCATTCTGGTTTATTTGCTTAAACAAAAGTTAATGAGAAAGAAAGAGAGAGTGAGAGAAATAAGGTCACTTGAAATAAATAAAAAAATGTGATTAATTGAACATAAGATCATTAAAAACGGTTTCAATCCATTCACTTAAAACATGTAATGAGAAAAGTAGCTTATTCATACGATATATATATATATAAGTGGTTATTCTAATATGTAAGCATTTTTCATTTTTTTATTATAATTACTATTATTATTTATTACATTTTAAGCATATTATAAGATAAATAAAGATATAAGTGTATAAGCAAACTATGAATTACATTTTAAAATACATTATTCCTTATAAAAAGGATAATCTACATAACCTTCCTTGTCATTTGTAAAGAATGTGGAGCGGTCATACTTGTTGAGCGGCAAATCACGACGAATACGATCAACAAGATCAGGGTTAGCAACAAACAGGCGGCCAAAACCAATCATACTTCCTGTTTTTTCGGCAACGTCCATAGCAACCTTGGTGCTGTATGTGTATCCTCCAGTAGACAAAAATGGACCATCCCATGTCTTACGGAAAGGTTCAAGTGAGTGTTGTAAGTGACTGTATTCGTCAAGGAAGACATTTGTTCTTGGCTCAATCATATGGATATAAGAAAGTTGTCTGTGGTTGTCCTTTAATTTTGAGACGAGGTAGCTGTATGTTTCTAGCGGAGTGGCATCTTCAGGTTCAGAGGCTCCTGGCCATGGAGATAATCGGATGGCGGTGCGCTCGGGGCCAATGGCACTTGCAACAGAGTCTACCAATTCAAGAACAAAGCGACAACGGTTTTCAATCGAGCCACCATAGATATCAATACGGTTATTGAGTGCAGAATTAATGAAATGAACAGGAAGATAATCGTTAGCACAATGTATCTCTACACCGTCAAAACCAGCCTCGATGCCGTTCAAAGCAGCCTGACGATAGTCTTGAATGACATCTTTAATCTCGGGAATAGAAAGGGCGCGAGGTTTTTCGAGAGGAAGACCTAAAAAGCTGACACCGTCAATATGGACATCGGATGAAGACACGCACTGTTGACCATTGTTATGCTGAGCAGCTGCGGCTCGGCCCACATGCCAAATTTGAAGATAAATAATGCCCCCCTTTTCATGAACGTGGTCTGTGATTTTCTTCCATCCTTCAATTTGTTCTTTGGTATAAATGCCTGGACCATACGGATAAGCGCCTGCGGTATCGGATATGAATGTGGCTTCACTAATTAAAAGACCACCTGGTGTCGTTCTTTGACCATAATATTCCTTCATAAGATCTGTGGGGACACCATCTTGGGTGGATCTGAAACGTGTCAAAGGTGCAAGAACAACACGGTGATTAAGTTCGCGGTTACCAAGTTTCATAGGGGATAAGAGTGCAGGATTCGCCATTTTGTTTTAAAGATTATCAAATAAAAATTGAAGTAAAAGAAATGTTTTATGTTAATTAAAGTTAGCATTACCATGAAAGTTTGACTTTATATATGTTTTAAAGTTATACCTGTCACAGACTATTTTAGCAAATAGGATTTGACAGCTTCGACACCCAAACTAAAACTTCTTTTTTCCCCCACAATCCCATGTCGGAGCTTTATTCAAAAAAATAGGCCACTCCCCTTTTTTTGTTTTAGTTCAACTCACATTCAAGACAATTTGGGGATCTTTAAGAAAGCTCATTGGTAGAACTTATTTCATTTATTTATTGAGGTATTATTATTCAATTGCACAACAATTGGTTTTTTTTATTTATAGTATATGAAAGGCTAAAGAAAAACAGTTCATTAGAATAATGATAAAAGTTTTCATGGCTGAAATAAGAAAAATAACAAAGGAAAAGAAAGAATAGAAATGTAGAAATCTTTCTGAAATCGACAGAAAGGAAAATAAGAAGCATTCTAAAGTTATCTTCTTTTTTTTTTCATTATTATCATGTATTTATCTGGAGGTATATTTTATCTCCTGGCGACAGAAGTTGAGTTCAGATATATTGCTCATAAATGATAGCAGCATTTAGTACAACATATACTTTTAAAGCGACAGCATTTGTGTTTTGAAAGAGCGGGTGATCGTCATAGTCCCATCTCGTTGGGTCGCCCTCTCCCAATTAAATTTCTGAGCGTACTTGAAGAATGTCGTCATAAACTCAACATTTGATGTTCAATTTATTCTGTTTAACAAGATTATTAATTGTGCGCATTGTATTTGGGGAGAAAGCAAGAACGTACACTTTGATATGATAATTTTACTAAGAAACATAAGTATTCTGATTGTATTTAGTAGTGTAGTGCATTTATCTGACAATATTTAAGATAAAGGATGAGGGTAATGATATAAAATTAAGCATAAAAGATGCTTCGCCAATTTGCCCAAAATAAAAACCACGATAGGGGTTCGAAGAAATCCATCAAAAGGATGCGGAGTGTATTCAAGAAGGAATACATGTACATTTAGTCTATGAATCGATACATTTATTAATGCTTTTTTCTTACATTTAAGCACTACTTTCTATTTAGATAGACTCTGAATTGCCTCAATTATGCTAGAGGGGTTGATATCTTTGTATGCAAATAACTTGATGATGCTTCTTGAATGAGATATAATTTATACTCATAGAGAAGCAAATACAAAGAAGTTTACAAGTGGTTCAATTATGCATGCCGAAGAAAAGAAAAAAAAATGTATCCTCTATAAACTAACGCCATTATCAGAAAGTTGGGCGATTCCTGTGCAGAGACCGATTTGCCGAAAAGAAAGTATTCACTTGAAAGGGATGATACTTACTTTTATTTCTCACTACGTCCTTTAAACATATATAAATATAAGATTCCCTATCGTACTGTGAACCCATCGTCCCTGATAATATATTATTAATAGAACGGCCAGACTTTACTTATGCTGGAGCAAAGCTAGTGATATAGATTAACAAAAAAAAAACAAAGTTTGAGCTACTGTGCTCTTATTTTTGGAAGGTCTGGTGTCATCTCAAGGCCAGAGTAGTCTTTCTTAATAAACCACATTCAAAAAAAAACCATAGACCCATCTTTACCACGAAAAAAAAAATATTTATGCCCTCATACTTAAAAAAAGGGTTTATTAAAGCGATACACCTTTCTCCTTTTTTTTTTGGCAACCTTTTATTGTTCGTCCATTTTTTGATCATCCGATTGTTCAGGTACACTTGGACTATTGGACCTTCTGTCAGCACCCAACAATCTGCGAGTAGTTAAGAATCGCTCCTATATATATGGTTATTAAAAGCAGTGAGAAAAAACCACCCCATTAGATTTTTATCACATATCATCTTTTACCACAGCTACTTCTGTTTCAGTTCCGAATCTACCAGCAAATGATTTGATAAAATCATAACTCTGATCCTCCCAAGCACCCAAATTTTCAAGAACAACCGTCTTTATTTGAGTTTTCAAATCCTCTATCGATTTCTTTGTTTTGAGCTCTCTCTCCTGGTATATAAAAGGTTATTAACGCTTTGCCATTTTTACCCTTTTATCTATATTACCTTGAGGAATGAAATATTCAAATCCTTTGCACTAACACCTCTCTCCAAGTTTCTTCTCAGGTAAGAATCATAATCACGCACAATACGCGTGATAAGATCCGACGTAGAGATACCATCCGTTCTCTGTGTTGGCAAAAATTTACCTTGTTCCTTTACAAAACTATACACATCACCCGATTCAGTTGATTGGTAAGGCTCTGCATCATGTGCAACATAATCGATCTGGTGCTTGTCGAGGAAGTCTTGTGTTACAAACCATGGGGCGTCAGGCACTACCTCATCTACCCATTTACAATGACGGACCGACTCATAGCGCTCAATATCGGTCATCACCGTCTTTCCTTTTCTTCGGTGGGTTTCTTGGTCGCTACAGACTAAAGGGCGTGTTTTTTTTAAAAAAAAAAAAACATGTTTTCACTATGCTGAGAACCTTACCTCCTACTAGTAAGTAGACGTTCGGAAAGACTTTTTTGGCTTGTTCAAGTGCCTTTGCATGGCCAAAATGAAACAGGTCAAATATACCATCACAATAAATTCTTACAGGACGATCGGTGGGTGGCTAAAAAAAGAGTAGAGGACTATATGTAGATCCATTCCATGGAGATGCTTATTGATATAAAAGAAGAAGAAACACTTACATCGTTTACTTTAAAACTGTATGCTGAAAAATCTGGTTTCTGTACTATCACTTCAATTTGATTTTTAGAATCGGACGTTCTTGTTCGTTTTAAAGGAGGTGAAGCTTTTTTTATGCATGATTGTTTTTTTATATCTCAAAGTTAAAACACAATATATATTAAACTTTCCATCGTAATATTTACCCATTTTTTTTAACAATCGATGTGTACAGAAAAGGAAAGAGATGGGAAAAAGAAAGGGAGATAAGAGATAAAATGAAACGTTTTTTTTTTTTGTAAAGATTTAACATGATCAAAATCGACGTAGGCAAATATGTATCCGCTCACTATGTTATCATCTATCACGTGGATGATCGCAGTAATAACGAGAAGGCGGGTTCATCTATATGTACAAAAAGGTTTCACTAAAAAAAAATTCGCCTTGGTGTGTATCACTTGTTATGCGGCATACATAGTGTGTATTCCTTTTTTTTTACACGCTAATACATGATGATGATAACACCAAGGGGATGCATATATTTTTTTTTAAAAAAAAAAATCAAAGAGTTTTCTAAAAGTAGAAAAACCATAAAAAAGAAGGGCTCAAAAAGTAGGTGGTTTACTTTATACATTTTTTTATAATGGGAAGAATGGAGAATTTACAGATTCTATTTCTCAAAATCGGAAAATCAGCTCCTTCTCATTAGTGATGAACCTACCCTCTCTTCATTCATGCAACAAAAGAAGAAAAACATATACGATAATAAAAAGTTCCCTTTTCTTGAATCCTATGGATATATAATGTATAGATTTTGTCATTAAGCATGGTACATGAGTGTATTTCAACCTTAATCACTAATGAAAAGTAGAAACAAAATAGGGGACTGCTGTAAAATAGGTGTAATGAAGTCATAGAAAAGAAAGAAACATATTATATTTTGTATACAAAAAGGTCTAAAATAAATATAAAAAAAGAGAGACAAAGGCGTAGATGTTAACAGCAGAAGATATAAAAAAAGGGCACTTCTGTCTATCTCATAATAAAGAATGTCAAAATTTGTAAATGTGTATGTTTACCTGGTTTTTGTCTTTAGATACAAAAAACAGTAAACCAGTTTTATGGATCAGCACTATAAAATGTCGATCTCTGTCTTTTTTAGATATATAAAAATATATGGATAGTCTTAGAGTGATAAAGCCACAAGAAAACTTATTAATCCAATTTTAGTTTATTTAGGAAATGATTTAATTAATTGCAGGAACACAAGTATGAGAGTGGGAAGCAATAGCTTTTTTGTTCAAGAGAAAAAAAAAAAATGGGGAGTGCGAGCCAACTTTTTCTGTGGCTACATCCCACACTTTATAAATTTAAATATGTATAAATTTATATAAAAGGAGAAAACCTTTTTGAAGGAACTCAAATATCTGCAAGGGCTCACTGTTTTAATAATGCAGGGTGCTTTAGAGTCAAGTGTGTAGAAACAATATTTGTATATTATTGTTATTATTTATTATCGATATAGTATATAATACATTTTTTTTGGCTTTTGTATAGATTTGAATTGTCTATAATAAATTATGTATTGTTGGGGTTTTTTTAGAAATATAATATGTATATGTGAAAAAAGTTATAAGGGAAAAAAAAAAGTATAGTTGAACTAAAGGGATAATATAAACACAAATGTAAAAAAAAAGGAAATCCAAGATAGTCTAACTCAACATGCTTTGGCGCTTTAAGAAGTGTGATTTTTGAGATGATAAACGGATCGATAGAGAAGGAGATATTATCATGGAAAGACGATTTCTTTTAAGCTCTAGTGGCTGTAGTGTATTGTTTTTTCTAGTGTTGGTACTACTGGTGCCATGTAATTTCCAAGGAAACCCAGATCTATTATTATTACTGTGGCCCCATTCCCCCATCATACTATCACCTTCTTTGTCTGTAGTATTGGTAGTGGCTATAGTTGAATAGCTGGAGATCGGACTTAGTCTCTCCTGGTGCATGTGATTTGGTTTAGGTGATATATTGGGCTGTATGGCTTGGCAGTTAGGTCTAGCACCTAACACATCAGGATAGGATGAGCGGGATAAGAGTCGCTCAAGAAAAACGGAAGATTGGGGAGATTGTATGATAGCTGACTGAGGTCTTGATTTTTTATGAAGCTGCTGACCAAATACATTGGACGAGGTCCTTGTAGTAGCTAAAGGAGGTGTGGATAGGCGGTTGTGTGATCTCTTGGGTGAATCAGTATCTTCTCCTATTGCCTCAAGAGCCACTAAAGTTGATAATCTCTTAGAAGTATTAGTTTTATCTGCCAGCTGACTATTTTTTCGGCTTTGACTCTCGAAACTCTTTTTGGACCGGCTAGTACTCCTGCTTTTACGCAACCTATCACCATAATCAGCATTATTATTTTCCAAATATTTCTCTTCGATCTCCGCTGCGCTGTGTTTTGTCAACGAAAAACGGTTCAGTGGTCCAGTAAAAGAGAAACGATTTGGGTTTGATTTGGTGTTATTGGCTGATGTGTTGAGATGAGAGTTTCTTTTTGGCCGAGAAGATGTGTTTTTACTATTGTTATTGTCATGGTGTATGGTAGATTTAGCCGTAGATGTAGTAGAAGCATTGATAGTAGTGGCAGTAGAAGTACTACTGGAAGGACGCAGGGAATAGCTCGTTGCCTTTTTTAAAAAGGTGCTTATGGAAGACTTTGTTGGAATCGATTCATATCGATTGTTTTTTAATTGACCTCTTCGTGGTTTTGTTGATAAGGAGCCTTGCAAAAAGTCTGGAAGGCGAGAGCGAGTAGGTGGGCGATAATCTAAAGAGAAGAAATGAACCGAAAAGGTAAAAATAAAATAAAAAGTTAATTAATAATAGGTTCCAATATATTAAGGGCGTGCTTTTTTTTTTCTACCTTCGGTTAAAGGAGCTGGTAATCCTTTAGCTTTATTTTTCGTAATCCAAGATGATAGCTCAGTGCGTGATTCCATACAAGATCGATACTTTTCTTCATACGATTCTATTCGCTTCTCTATCGGTATATTAGGTAAAAGGAAATGCAGCGGTTCATGCACCATGGATATAGTACTAGTCGGACTTGATGATGCCGATGATGATAGTGAAGATGCTGTTTTTTGTCCATATCGTCTTGTCTTTTTCGAGAAGGACATTTTTGGATTAGGGGAAGAAATGACCTGATTGCGCAAATAGGACTCTCTTTTTTCTTTAATTGGACTTAATAATACCATTTTGTTTATATCAAAAGGAAAATGAAAGAGAGAGATAGAAAGAGAAAAAAAAAAGGTTTTTTAGAAAGAAGGAAGATCCTTTTTAAAGTACCAAAGATAGTGAATGTGTTTTTTATTTACTGCTGACTTTTATTTTGCTTTCACCTCCTGCATTTTGTCATCTCCTCACATCCCTTACTTGGACAATTCACTCACCCCCCCGTTTATAAATATATATTTATAAACTCATTTATTACTGTGAAAACACGCACCAAAACGTTTGGATATCTCCTTTTGTTTTACTTATTTAGATATTAACAAGGGGTGGCAAATTTACACTACTCTTACTAGTTTATTCACACTTAGACTCGCACATATTTGTCAATGAGAAATAGTGCATTGTTTGTCTTTGCCTGCATAAGAGTAACAGACTTTACAGCAATAGAAAAACCAAAGAACATATACTTGTTTTTTTCTTCTTCTTCATCTTCTCTATGTGCGAAAACTACATGATTCATAGAGATAATTGATTAATTGAATGATAGGAACAACAACAAAAGTGCCGTTATATCCTTGGTCTTGTTTAGGGGTTTCAATTTTTTTTTTAATTGACAATAATATGGAATACAAGTATAATAAATACTACTCTATGGTGTATCCTAACAAGAGATATGTTCAAACCATTGGTTTTCTGCCCGTGCACTTTCCATAAAGAATAGAATAAAATAGATGCTCCTAAACCAAAAATATTCTGCATGTGCGTGTAAGAGCTCAAATCAAGCAAGTATCATGTATGCATAGTCTATTATACTAAAAGAATCCCGCCTTCAAAAGTGAACATAACCAGAAAGTACAATATAGACTCTAATGACGCGGAAATGTCGATTAGAAATTAAGGTTTTTTTCTGACGAGTTCTTACACCTATATACTCCTACTCTCTCCCCCACTACCAATCAAGCCCCTCTCCCGACATAAACAAGCAACCAGGTATCCCAAAAGCTGTAAATGACTATACAGCCAACGCCAATTGCAACATTGAAAAAGGGGGGAGTTCTCTTTTTTTTGGAAAAGAACAATTCAAAGGTAAAGGAGACCCATGATACAAGTCTAGCTTGATTTACACTTTGTTGTAATAATAATAATTCATTTAATTACCAATCAAGAAGTGGATTCCCATAGATAAAAAGGGAAATACAACATGTAAATGGATGAAATCACACATTCATTATATGTAAGTCACCATCTAATTACTTCTGTAATAATACACACACAGATTCAATTTGACATGTATTCAGTTTATACACCCTACCAGACTTTAGCCAGATTAGGAAAGTTCCGCCAAGCAAGTGCATATATTTTGAGAAAAAAAACCTCCTTTATGTGTCACTGCCGGCGGTGGATGATGAAGGAGGTGGTGCCACTTCGTCTTTGGCCACTGTATCTGCTGTTTTGGCGTATTTCTCTTTAGCCCTTTTAGCCCGCTTGGCTTTTTGCTTTGCAATTTTTGCAGCCTTTTGACCATTCTTACTAAGCTTGCCATTGATGTGTTCATCAAGCTTTTCACGTAATAACTTTCTGGCAATACCTCTGTTGTCAGCCAATGATCGCGATTGTTGGCACTTTTTTAATAAAAAGCCCCCTTTCATTAGTTTTTGTTTATGATTTAGATAGAATTCAAGTGTTCTCCTTTACCTGGACTCTTATTCCTGTAGGAATGTGACGTAGATCCACACAACTTGAGCGTTTGTTGATACATTGGCCCCCGGGACCAGATCCCTTTACAAAGGTTTCAATCAGCTCTTCATCCTTTAGTACAATCTTGACTCTGCCTGGAGGTGGTTTTGTTGCCAAGCTACGTGTCAGTGGTACTTTTGTAAATACCGAGGTGAATCTTGATAAAAAATTCATGTAAGAATAAATACAACAAAAGTAATAAAAAAAACAAGGGGGAAAACACTCTATTTTTGATGTTTTTGCGCAGGTTAAAAAATATAAAATATCATTGAATGCTGGTGATGGATTTGAGAATGAATACATTTTGATCAGGTTCAACAATGGTTAAGCCATACCAACAAAGAATAGCATGTTGCGCTGATATCCACAGCATTGGATCGTTAGAGAATAATGCACCTAGCATGGAAAAGAGCAACAAAGCCCTTCTGTTAGTACATTAAGATTCTACCTTTTGCTGACAAATAGCAGTATAAGCAGCTTGCATGAAATGATAGATAGAAATAAAGAAAGCATATAAATAGCGAATAGGATTTCATCATAAAAATAAATAAAAACATAGATGTAAAGTACTTTGATGTGTACAAATATTATATATCGCCTTTATTATTATGAATCATTGAATGTATTATCCAACACATCGTTACTCTTGTCTTTTTCCCCAATTATCAAGATCGACTGCTTGGAAAGGCGATAAAGACGGAACACATAGGTGTTCAAATGAGGCAATCCCGCTTCCGACTAGGAGGGGAGGAGGAGGAGGAACCGACTCTGATATCCTCCCATTTGCAGTACCTTACAGGTTTACGCGTCTTACCCCAACAAAACTGCTGCAGAGCATATATTTTCTAAACACTGTTTTCATAAAAGAAAGTAGCTATATCGTAATATTCAGGTCCAAATTCAGTCAAGGGCACCAAGTGATCGTACATGATTCGACGCATAAACATGTGGGATATGATACTGAATACAATTCATATATTGATACTATGCAAAATGGAATAGTACCAACAAGTAATTAGGACATAATAAGTCCGAAGGACTACTTCCAGTTTGTATTGACTCTATCATTCAAGAAAAAGAGCGAAACACTTAATTACCGAATAGAATGTATAAAACAAGTGTACATTGGGCTCCTAAAAAGAACAGGTACACAGTAAACAAACGACCGATTTATGCATATCGAGTTACTTCACCATCGATCGACAAAATAAATAGAGTAAGATGCCTGGTTACAGGATTTTATTGTTATAGTGAAGATGTAAAATTTATACCGATTATCATTGTCTTGTATCGATTGAAAAAGGTTATTTGTTTATGATTTCATTAATAGAACTGGAATCAGTTCATTATTGAAAGAGTAAAGAATGCTATGTAAATATAGAAAAGGGGCAGCTTAATACCAATATATACAAGTCATGGTACAAAGGCAATGTGTACAAACTTTAATGAGATTAAACATTTGGTTTATAAAATATAAAACGTATGTAGCCACATTAAAGCATTAAAAACGTTTATTATATTTTTCAAGTCATAGCGTTTTACTTCTTTAGATATATCTTTATGACCTCTCCTTATTTCATTTAATTTTTTTATCATGTTTCCATCTTCATTTGCATATACTTTATTAGTTCTATTTGTAATTATGATATTGATATTCTTTTTTTTTAGGAAAAAAAAGTAGCTATTAATCAAGTCTTTTAATGCTATATTGGGATAAAATAATAATAATAGAGGAAAAACTATAAAGTATTTTGATGTGATCCATCATACTTTGGTCACTGTCGATCAAATCCCACATTTTAGATACATAACTGCTTATATGCATATATAAATTTACAATGCCAAAAATATACACATGGGTCCCATTATAAGTAATGTCGGTTTTATGCGCATAAAGCCTTTTGGGTAAAGCGAAAATCAACGAAATATCATAAAACAGTATAGGTTTATTTTTAAACACATTGCATGATATATGAATTTGTTAGCTTAGATGTACTAAAAATATACATAGACAAATAATCATCAGGTATATGATCGCCCTTTTTCACTTTTTTAGTAATAAGCTGTAACAGGAACTCAGCAAAACTGTTTTATGTGTGTGTGTGTGTTTTTACTTCCACCGATTCACTCCGCTTGATTGCATGGTGATGCTTTTATTGTTACTATTCTATATTCAATTACATTGGACATTACGTATTTTCTTATTTGTGTTATAGCTAATGATCAAGGCGATTTTAGATACATAAAATAATAAAATAAGAAAGAACAAAGAGATATATTATTATGAGCATTTAAATTTCATGATGCATAAAATACTTAGTGGAAATCAACCAATTTGAAATTCAGAATGGTCAATAATAGTATTATATCATGAGCATCATTAATGAAATAACCTATTATTGTAATAATCTAATTAAATAGTTCACAGTTAGGTCACTACCATAGAGTATGAAATATGATACACTTGTATGTAAAGCTGATACTATTTAAACGTGGCGAATTTCCAACATGTGCTGTTTATAATTTCTTGCTTGATATTTAAATAACACTCCTAGATGAAAATAGTGATAGAGATCAGTTCCTATGCACTTTGAGCTAATTGAAGCAATAATAAGCCTATGCTCTGATTATCTTGTTTGCTTCATGTTGTATAAACAGACATGGATCCAATCCAACAATCATGTATATAAGCCATTTCAGGTTGAGATGAACTAATAATAGCAATCCTAATGTTCAATAGATTGTCTAATGAAACTAAAATCGAATAAATGGCCAACTCGATTTGCCTCTTCTATCTGTTTCAGATCCTTATAGAGAGAGAGAGAAAAAAAAAAACAAGGTACAGTAGTTTCTTCAATACCAAGCATCAATGCTATGTGGATAACAATACTGTTGGCATATTCATAACATTCAATATATAAATAGATTGTGGAGCAAAAAGCTGTAGAATGCCTCTGTTCTTCTTGTGTGTGTGTGTATGTGTTCCAAGAACCTTTTTGGTTTAGTTACTTTTGTTATCACCAAAATAAAATTGCCTTTTGAAAGATGCTTCTCCGCAATGGTTTTGTAACTATTTTTATAAAAAATGATTCTTTAATAATAAAAAACAGCATTAAAAGGGGTTATCTTTAAAAAAAATTCAAATTGTAGAAGCTTATACTCCTTAGGACTCATGATGAAAAAGAAGGAAAGCGCCGAGAAAGAAAGAGAACAAGGATCCTTTTTTTACAGCCATTATGTAGGAAGGATGTTCCATCTCTTTCTCTATTGATCCAACTTTTAAAACACCCGCATGAAGGGTATTATTAAAAGCAAGAAAGCAGTTTGTACCCGGTTCTTGTGAGGGTTATTTAATAAAATTGGACGATTTTGCTTTAAAACAGATATAAAGTATACCCTTATTGCACTTCAAGTGGATGAACTATTTATATACTATTAAAATCTATGTAAACTATATGCTTTTGTATTATTATAATTAACATTCGCTATATTCATTATCCATGTCATCGGCAATGATGGCTAAAGCTGGATTAGTTGGGTGGCTTGGCATATTTTTACCCAAAAAAGAAAACGTGGCACTTTCCTATGTTTTTTAACTTTTTATTTTATTTTTTTTATTCAATCCCTTAATCATATTTTGAAAACGTACATTTGATATAACTAGGTCTACATTCCTCTTGTTTTCTAATATAATGATTTACATTCACTATCAAGAACCTAGATAGTAAGTCAAAACTCAGAAAAAAAAATTTTTTTTTGATACCATCATGAACCAATCCAAAGACGACGATAAAGATCTCTTTAATCAGAAACCCGACAAAAGTCACAGCTGCCAAAAAACTATAAAAGAAGCGAAAAAGTAAGCAAGATATTTTTTTCTTTAGTGACCGTACTCTACAGGATCTGTATGCAGTATGTTACAATTCTACGTTTTCCAAACGAGATACAATATCTAAGTTAGTCGATGATTTTTAGCAGACCTTCTTTTGAGTGAAGTGTGGCCATCATCACTCTCTGAGTGGTTTTGGTCAGTTGATGATCTCGCCTGTCTCTATTCCAAGGGCATGGCAAGGAAGGAGCTGCAAGTCTGATAACTTTTTTTTTTTAATAAAAACGAAAATGAAAAAAATACTGGTGTTTATTATAATATATGTACAAAAAAGAAAAAGAGAGTCAACAGTAAGAGGAGGGGTTAAAGAATATCAGTGTCTATAATGATAAGTTATATATATGTATATGGGTTGTGTGTGTTATGTATATATTTTTTAAATGATTCGGTTGCGTATCTTTAATTTTATACGACACATCTGGGAGTCCACACTATCTAATCTCGATTCCAGTTCTTCTCTACGTCTACGAACGATTGCATTGCCGCCACTTGAAGGTGCTTTACTATATTCTGCTTGGAGCTAAGAGAGAGAGATTAATTACTTGTGCTAATGTGTTCATAGGTATATATCTTACAATTTCTTTTTCTCTTAATAATTCACGTAAGCGTAAATCCAATTCAGCTGTTGTCAATTCATCATCTTTTTTCTCGCTCAATGGCTTCGACTCCTGTTGTTTTGTTTCAGGTTTTGAATTGCTTTCTGTTTTTACCTCTGTTTTCTTTACACTTTCAGGTTGTTTTTCTTCTGCCTTTGCGGATTTATTTGTAGGTGTGGTGGGAGGAGGTGCAGTTCGACG
>VCJH01002594.1:82060-100735 GCA_024140565.1 Backusella australiensis | reverse complement strand
AACTGCCAAATATATCTACTATATACTTCCGGGCTACCCTTCAATGTGTCAAAGTTAACTGGTGCTGGACCCAATAAGCCATAAATGCAATTTTGGCCAAAGACAGAAGGCATAAGTGCAAGGTTACTGCCATCAAGGACCCAAGATATTCTCGGCAACTTCTTTAAAGTTAGGAATATGTGCATGGCATCGCGTGCTGCTTCTTCTGGAATGAGGAAGGCAGTCATCATTAATATATAAGCGACAACGACGGGTATTTTGATTTCTAATACGCTCCCTTAGTCTTCTACCACCTGCTCTTCTGTCTCTGCGTTCTTGTGCTTCTCTTTGTCTTCTTGTCAACTGACCATGACGTCCTGTAACAAAAAAAAAAAAGATGTGAGTCCTTTCATATAGTACTCTTTTTATCATATACTTACTGTTGTTGGGGCACAACCAGGATCTTGCATTACGGTGTCCTCTTCCGCCGCAGCTTGTGCAGATAACAGCTATGAATAGTATATGCAAAAAGGGAAGGTGGTGTTGATATCCAATGCTGATGCACTTCGATAAACAGAATACATACCTCGTCTTTCCTGATCGTCCCCTCTCAACCGTCGCTGTTTTCGTAATTTGAGATCTCTTATATATAACCGCTGTTTGATAACACGTTCCGACATGGCAAGGTGAGCATAGAGACAATAAAGAGGATGAACAAGAGAAAAAAGCTCTTTTTTTTTTAGAATAAAGTAAAAAGTGTGAGTGGATTCTCTTTCATTTATCAGTCACCTTTCCTGTTTTTATCTTGTTTGTGAATAAAGAACTTTTTGTAATAATAAAACTCATGCTACTCATACAATCTCGAAGCTAATTGATGCTGATTTCGAGCCACTCGAGCGCGAATATTGTTGTCAATATTTGACCAAATTTCTTTTTGGTTCGGGCTAATTGGTTTGCCACTTTCGCAAATTCTTACTGAAAAACCAGTAACTTGAATTCCTCTCTACCCTTTTCCCCCGCGCGAATAAATATCATACATTCACCAAATTAATTGTGCAAAAGCACTAATAAAGTTTTGTAACTTAACCAAAAAAGGTTTGTTATTTTGCAAAAAAGGTTTTGCCTTTTGCGAAAATTTATTTACAAAAAAACCCGATAGGGTGTGACAATTGGCGAAATCTTTTTTTGCTTTTGACTAAAAGGTTTTGCAAAGGCGCCAATTCTCACTAAAAAACCAGTAGAGAGGGTTTATGCTCCGCTTATTAGTGATTAGTATATGAAAGGAGACGAGAGATACAAAAGAAAGAAATCGGAAACACTAAACACTAAATCCCAATGCTTTCATTCTTCTAAATAATGAATGAATATAGGAGTAGCCAGTCTCTCTTTCTTTCTCTCGCTCTAAATTTAGAAAGATGAAAAAGAAACTCTCCGTGACTTTGAAACTTTGGCTGCAGATTTAAAGTTCTCGTCCAATTGTTTGCTTTCCTCTTCTTCTCTTTATACCAGTTTTTTTGAATGGAAAGTAAGCAAATGTCTGGGTTTAATGAGGAAAGACCTACTTTGCCTTCTATTCAGTTTTTACTGCAAGACAGTTCAGGTAAGACCAAGACAGGACATGCTTAGCATAACAGGCTCATTTACACGCTTTCGCACTCTTAGCTCCCAAGCGACATTCTAGACATGCGCCAAGCAAAAGTCTGAGTAGCTTACCGCAAGACCTTGCTACACTATCACTGTTTGAACATAAACCTGAAGAAAAGAAGCAAAGTTGGGTACAAGAGCAACCACAGCAACAGCAACCACAACAACCACAACCACAACAACAACAACAACAACAACAACAACAACAACAACAACAACAACTGCCACAGCCATTACACACAAGAGGCCACAATAGATCAGCTTCTGACTACACTTTACCACCGTTGCCTTCGCTTGTACCACCCTCCACTTCTTCTGCCCATCCAAGGCATAGACGAACTGCCTCTGCCAACACTGCTGAGTTCATGACAAACTCCCAGCATTCTCCTTTACGTGCCCATTCATACAGCCCACAAGATAACAATCATTTAGTTGCATCATCCATTCCACCCACGGGAAACTTGTTTGAGCAGATCATGGAGAGCAATATATCAGGAAAATACATTTGCCCTTATTGTCAAAAGAAGTTCTCACGTCCCTCTTCTTTGCGAATCCACACCTACTCGCACACAGGCGAGAGGCCCTTTGCGTGCACCGAGCCAGGCTGCGGTAGGCACTTCAGTGTACAGAGCAACATGAGACGTCATCTAAGGGTGCATCGCATTGGTGGTCGCTCTGTAAAAGGAATACTAGAGCATGAAGAACAATGACCAGCATGCACATTTCATTACGCATTATTACTATTATTATTATTATTATTATTATTGTAAATATAGATTTTCTTATTTCGTTATTATATTACCATCATTCCTATTGAAAGCAAACAAATAAACATTTATACATCTTTATCAAGTCCTTTATGTGCTTCAATGAAGACTATAATTGATCATCATCATATCATTCCAATGCAACAGAAAAAGACTTTTTTTTTTCATCCAATGAATTCAGTGCATGAAATGGAGATTCAAGAATAAAAAAAAGTACCTAAATCATCTTGTGCAAATCTCTCTTTTCTGCCATTCTCCACCGATTTTTGCCACCTCCATGCTCATCAAGGACTGGTTGATCCATCTTGCTTATTTTAGCAATGCCATCCCAATAATATAAACAAGTGTTTTAAAGTTTCAGTCTTGTATAACACCAATCTTTTATTTCGTTTAGTCTTATTAATGATATGACCTTGCTTGATAGTGCGATGGGTTAGTCTCTTCAATCCTCTTGATTCTTTTGAAGGACTTGACTCTTGATCCCATTTTTATTGGGCTGACTCATCATCCAACAAGGATTTTCTGTTGAAACGTGACTGGGTGCGTCATGAACTGTAAATTCTGACGTGAAAGTCTATTAAATAAAAAAAATATAAAAAAATTCCCAAAAGCAATCGATTTTCATGGGTTTCTTTTTCTTTTTATATTTTTCATCATTAAAAAATACATAATGGATGATTTTCAACACCCTTTAGCATTAACACCTCCTCCGCGTGGACCTGTTGCGTCACCTATACCGGAGGCGGCAGAAGAGATGGCCACTGCTCTCAAGGCCCATCGAGATAGCATGTCGGAAGCAACCACGCACTTTGAGCAGTTGCATCCATCCGATTATAAAGCCCTCCGAGCACGATCTAAATCATTAGCAATTGGCTCCTTTGGTTGGTCTTCTTTAATGTCACAGAGACAGGTCAGTTCGGGCGTACCGTTTACTGCTCGCTCTTGGGAACCAACTCTCGAGAAGGCAATTCGCGCTATTGTGTCTATCAAAGCAAGTCATGTTCGTAGCTTCGATACAGAAACGTCAGGTAATATATTTATATTTCATTGCTTATTTACTATAATCACCATACTCACATCTATTTTCTATTATAAAACAAAAACTGAAAAAGGTGGTTACACTGCTACTGGCTTTATTGTTGATGCCGCTCGCGGTATTATACTTACCAATCGTCATGTTGTTTCACCAGCACCTATTGTTGCTCAAGCTGTGTTGACAAATTATGAAGAGGTTGACTTGATGCCGGTTTATCGCGATCCTGTACATGACTTTGGTTTTATGCAGGTAAACAAATGACGTTTTACATTACAAGAAACAAAAAAAAAAAAAAAGATGATGAGCTTATCGTTCATTTTTTATATACAGTTCGATCCTACTCGTATAAAGTTTATGGAGCTTGAAGAAATTCAATTAAGTCCAGAACGTGCCAAGGTTGGCTTGGATATTAGAGTTGTAGGGTAAAGTTTAGTGCCAAAAAAAAAAAAATCTGCATGAAATATAATGCTCCAATTAAAACGCCGCTTACCTAAATCTGAAATAGAAATGACGCTGGTGAGAAGCTTAGTATTTTAGCAGGTACTTTAGCCAGATTAGATAGAAGGTAACATCATATTTAGTAATACTGACACCGAAAAGGAAAAAAAAATTAACAACACGTATTCTTTTTAGAGCACCAGAGTATGGTGTAGGTGAATATAATGATTTCAATACATTTTATCTCCAAGCTGCTTCTGGAACAAGTGGCGGGTCATCAGGTAGTCCAGTTCTTGACATTGACGGTCATGCTGTTGCTTTAAACGCTGGAGGTGCTAGCCGTGCTTCTTCTTCTTATTATCTACCTTTGGATCGAGTTAAAAGAGCATTGCGTTATATCCAAGAAGGAGAGCAAGTGCCTCGTGGTACACTCCAAACCGAGTTTGAGTACTTGCCCTATAATGAGGTACGACGCCTTGGTCTCAAAGCTCATGTAGAAGAAAAAGTGAGACACAAATTCCCAGAAGAGACAGGTATGCTTGTAGTCCGGTCTTTGCTACCCAAGGGTCCGGCTGATGGCATTCTGGTTCCGGGTGATATTATCATTGGTTGTAACGGTAAAATGGTCCCTCATTTCATTAGCTTGTTTGGTGTACTGGATGATGCTGTTGGAAACATAGTCAACTTAACTATTAGCAGAGGCAAGAAAATCCAAGAGGTCTCAGTCACTGTTCAGGATTTACACAGTGTTACTCCAAACCGATTTGTGGAAATTGGCGGAGGTGTTGTACATGAACTCTCTTATCAGCTGGCAAAGTCCTACTCGCAGCCTGTAGGCGGTGTATATGTCGCCACTTCCGGTCATATGCTGGCTAGTGCAAGTGCTTGGAGAAAAAGTGTTATTGTCAGTGTAAATAATATTCCTACACCTAACCTCGACTCATTCATTGAAGCCATGAAGAGTTTACCAGATGGTTCAAGAGTTCCCCTCAGGTATTTCTAAATATATACACCTTTAAAAAAAAATACAACTAATATACTCGTAAAGATTTTATGCACTTCACAAAGCATACAAGGATAAAATCATGATTATGCATGTTGATCGACACTGGCATAAATTCAGATTGGCTGTTAGAAATGGTAAACAAATAAACCGTTTTATTTGTTTATTTTATTTTTATTTTTTTTAATCATTACTAATTATTATTATAATCAATAAACAGATAAATCTGGTCTTTGGAACTTCACTGAAATGGTTCCTCCACCCAAAGTGACACCCTATTTACCATCGTCCGCCACTTTCCCACCACTGGATAGTTCTCTTGCTTTAGCAGAAAAACTGATGCCTTCTTTTGTTGCCATCGATTTCTACCTTCCTTATTTGGTTGATGGTATGAAGGCTACACAGTTTTATGGTACAGGCTATATCGTATCCACTAATCCACCTCTAATCGTGTGTGATCGAGACACCATCCCTATTGGAGCCGGTGACATATTCATCACTTTTGCAAACTCCATCATCATTCCTGGTCAATTGTTATTGCTACACCCATTCTATAATTATGTCGTTCTTACCTACGACCCAACTCTTATTGGTGATACACTTGTCAAGCCAATCGAATTCAATCTCACTGGATTGAACCAAGGCGATAGCGTGAACTTTGTCGGTTTAAGTAATGACCAGTCTGTTATTATGAAAAAGACATCTGTCTCCTCCGTTTCCAACATTGGCACACGTGAGTGTTCTCCTCCTCGTTGGCGTGCCATGAATGTTGAGGGTATCAAAATCGATGATGCTGGTTCGCAAGGTGGATTGATAGTCGATGATGATGGAAAAGTTCAGGCTATTTGTCTAAGTTATTCCTCTCAAAACGAAAAAGGAAAAGATGTTTCCTTTATGTCAGGTCTATCGAGTTCATTGATCAAGCCTACAGTTGATAAATGCGTTTCGGGCGAAGAGGTGTTATTCAAAGGCTTGGATGCAGAATTATGGACAATGCGTATTGCAGCAGCTCGTACTCTAGGTCTCACAGATGATTGGGTAGAAAAGGTTGAGAAAAGTGGCTCAACACGACACACACTCTTGTATGTGTTGAATATTTTGGATGAACGTAGCGCTTGTGCAAAGGTACTTAATGTGGGTGATGTCATTCTCAGTGTAAATGGAAAGCTGGTTACCCGTATGACGGATATGGCAGTTGTGCATGAGGAAGACCAAGTTGAAATGAAGATTCTACGTGATGGTAAAGAGCTTGATGTGACGGTTCCAATGAGTCAGTTTAGCAGCTATGAAACCACACGTGTCATTGGATGGCAAGGGGCACTCATCCAACAACCTTATAAATCTGTTTTAGAACAAGTGAGAAATGTTCCAGTTGGTGTCTATGTATCTTGCACTTTATATGGCTCTCCTGCTTCTAATTCTCTACGTCCCGGTGTTTGGATTGTCGAGGTCCAAGGCAAACCAGTTACTGACTTGGATTCGTTCCTCAAAGTTGTTCATGAACACGAAACAGAAACAAAACGTCGTCGCCGTCCTAGCTATATTGCTCCTGTTCATCGTACAAAAGCAGAGAAGATTTCTATGGAGCCCGATGATGATACTTTACCCGAGGATGACACTGATGACATTGATGATGATAATGATGAAGGTTATTTGCGTCTCAAAACCGTTAGCCGAAATGAAACTGTACGCGTTGTTGCTCTTAAACTTGATTTGCACTATTGGGATTCATGGCAGTTGGTCCGAGATGAAAAATCAGTTTGTGGTTGGATTTCACAAGACGCTTAAAATAATGTACCATGATTTTTGTAAATAGGTTCCTTTTCAATTTAAAATACTCAAGTTTTTGAAATAAAACATTCTTTTTGAAATGTATTTCGTATGCATATATATATATATATATATATATATCTTTGGGTTGCTCTGATTTGATTGAATAAATTAATTATTAAACATATCATTATTATGGAGTTTGATAATGGCTATATGAGTACATTAATACTCAAGAAAAAAAACACCCCCGGAAACACCTACATTTTCAGGCTTGAATAGCCCATTATTTATGTATTTATTATTATCATTAGAGCAGCACAGGCGATGGAAAAATTATTTTAAATATGCACCAAAATTATTATTAATCCGAATAACATCTTATAAAGAAAAAGGTAGCCTTCATCCGCTAATAATCAAACGAATACTAATAGAAAGGGCGTTTGAATTGTCTTTTCCTGCAAGAGATGCCTTTTTAAAAATCCGAAAAAGAAAATAGTACAGTGGCTTGTAACATGAGTACAGTCACATTATTCTTGCAGAAGTGTCATTTAAATTTTATTTTGGAGAAAAAAAAAAGAGTTCGTATTTGTTTGTAAAGTATTGTAAACAATGAAGGACAATACCATTCCACTTGAATTAAATACGGGAGAGGGAGCCAACCGTTTTAAGGTATAAAAGCATACTAGTGAAGCCATGTCTGTAGTGTATTCACTTCTTTTATAGTATCAAACCTTCAAAACTCGAGTCGAGCGTATCAAAGTCGATGTTGTACGTAGATCTCGCTTGATCGATGACGAACCCGATCAACATGGTTCCTTTTTTTACGAAGCCTTGGACTCTTGGAAGGAATTGAATTTGACTACTCACTTTAAAGAGTTTGCTAAAGAGATAACGCCACTTGTCAAGTCGCTTCCTTCTATCATTTATCACAAAGACAAAATAGTCGATATTCTCGAAAAACACATCAAAGTAAAGGAGAGTTTAGCTTTGGATGGTATCTTGGAGTAAGTGGCACATGTTGTTTTTGATTGGAAATATAATTTAACGGGAAATATGATTATTTTTACTTTTATAGTTTGGTAACTAAACTAGCAAAGGACCTGGAAGGCGAGTTTTATCCTTATTATGCTAGATTACTGAAAACAATTGTTCCTCTTGTGTACCACAGAGACATTGTCTTGTTAGAGGTAAGTTATCATGCCAGTGACTAAATTAGATGACAGTCCGTTTAACACCAAAATACATTGTTTTAGAGCGTTTTCAATTGTGTTGCATATCTATTCAAATTCCTCTCCAGACAAATCCTCCCAGATTTGGATGTTACATTCCAGTAAGTAATCTATTGCACGCAGCAGTGTTGAAAGATTTTTGAAATTGATGATTTTATAGTATTTTGGAAAAGATGCTTGGTGAAGACAACCAAGCAAAACCATATGTTCGACATTTTACGGCTGAAGCATTCGCCTTTTTGATGCGTAAAGCACGTGGAGATGACTTGAAGAAGATTGTAATGTGTATTTTGGATTCACTAAGATCGAGCCCATCCAAAGAGTACGAAGAAGGTTTAGCCATGTTGTTTTTTGAATGTATAAAGGTAAACATGGAAGAGAGACTGTGTGTGTGTTTGTATGCGTTCAAGTGTTATTCACATCTTATTTTGTGCAATTATGAATCATTAGCAAGTGGATCATCAAATTCATTCAAGAGGAGAAGCAATTTATAAGGAACTCTTAATCCAGTCTTTCAACGAAGATATTTCAGTCGCTAACTTGGATGAAAGCCCAATCATTATATTGTTAACAAAGACCACTCTTTTAGTGCTTCACCATACATTCAGACAGTATTTTACGCCTATAATCAGTATGTTGCTAAAGGAAATGGACAAGCAGATTAAAGCAAAGGAAATGGACGAAAAGTTGATTGGTATTCAGTTGACGGTTTTAACAATGATCGTGACTGTTCGTAAAGCGAGTCGTGTACAAGGTATGAAGGATTTCATGTAATTTGTGTGTATTGGTTTCATTCATTCATCCATCATCCACATTTATTTGATAGATTTTAAACCAATTGTCGCTCGCGTTCAGGATGTTTCCAAAACTATATTTACCGCACCAGTTGATACCTATTCCAGTTATACATACAGAGAATTATTACGATCAATCACTGGTATTTTATGTAATAGTTCAATCGAAAGTGTCGTTGGAACCAGTCGTATTATTCTTGATTTGGTTGTTGGATTTAATAACATTGATCTCATTTATGGCTTCTTTCTTTCGTTGGCAAAGCTGGAGTGGTCTAATTTCACTCAAATTTGTCTTCCCTACATTTTGAGGTAAGCTTTTTAAACACCGTAGCCAAGTATCTACGACTAAACCAACATATTGTTTTTTCTTATTAGATATACCTCAAATAACTTCCAACTTTATCCCAATGAAACTCTCCTACTTTTATCGGAATTGGCTGCTTCGGATAGTTTAGCTCCAAGTGCAGGATCTTTATCATCATCATTTACTGCTGATGGGTTGTTACGCTTCCCAGATTCAAAGAATAAAACCTCAATGGCCCAAGGTATCCTTGATATTCTCGGCTCTAGTTACGACTGGGAAAAAGAAAGAGATCTCTTGAATTCCACTGATATGAATGTAAGTTTTTGATTATGTTTATCCAAAAAAGTAACTTCATTTATTCAATATTTGTTTGCATTACTAGGACGAAAATAGCAGCATTTCTGCCATTACTGTTTTGGGATCTGCACTTTATATCCTTCCAAAAATACAAGTGTCAGTTTCGAGCGTTTCCTCAGTACTCTTATCTCTGTTTGATTCTCTCCTGACCTTTTTGAAACACAATGAACAGGAAAATGACGTTATAAATGCACCTTTTGTATTAGCACACAGGAATTTCGTATTAGAGTCTTTATTGGGTCTTGTTTTGGAATCACTTGCATCTACTGCTGCCCATAATGCTGCCGTTTTCGAGGAAATGAAGAATATGCATTCCAAGTTGATGGATAGTGTACTTGTCAGTTTTTCTCGTAATGAAGTAGTTCTTTCCGGAGTATTTCATTATTTAGATCTTTTACGTTCAGAGTAAGTGTCTATATGTAGTTGAAATATTGGAAAGAGAAACTTATATATATATATATATATATATTTATTATAGTATCAAGAATAATGATAAATTCACGTTGAAAACACTTCAATCTATATATCCTGTTCTCAAAGGAAATATTTCTTCACAAAAGCGCAATTGCCGTCTCAACACTTTAAAGATCCTTGTATTATTTGATCAGCCATTAATGAAACAAGATGCTAATCATAAAGTGGATGAACCTTGCATCATTGCTAGACTGTCTCTAGATATGGAAGAGATTGATCCCAGTTTCAAAGAATTTCGTGATAAAGTGAAGATTATTCAAAAACTAAACATCATCATTGGCTCCAAGCGTACACCCGATATGTATATAGATTTCGTGCCCCTTCTCTGCTTGGGTACACTCACCGTCAATCTACGTCCTCTTTGGGCTGATGCTAAAGCCTGCCTGGTTACCTTCTCTCAGGTGAATAAAGATCTCTATTGGAATACTATTTTTGGAGAGCTGAGCAAATACAAGGACGAAAAAAGCCTGGTTTGGGATGGGTTTTCACGCTCTGTTATGCATAAATTGACTCAACCTAATGAACCTGACATTGGAAATGCAACAAAAACAGGAAAGATTTCATTTGAATGTCCCACCTTTTCCAAGTTTACCTTTATTGAAAATAAGGCTTGGGTAGACATGAAAGAAGAAAAGGCTCAGAGTTTATCGCTCATGTTTGTTCAGGTATGTTTCTTTCAAGTTTAGATCCAACTTTTACTAAAACAAAATATTAGATGAGTAAACAAAAGCCGGGCCACATGGATTACTGGAATTATTACAATATATTGTTACAGTTGCTAAAAGAAACACCCACCGTCACCGAACCTAAAACAAAAAGTTTGGTTCCTCTTTTCTTGGATTTTGTTGAACAAGAATTTGGTGCTTCCTCTGACGACGATGATGAACAAGAAGAAAATGAGGAAACAGATGATGTTCATTTATTACAGCGCTCTCGTAAAATTATCAAAAGCAAAATGAGCAGCTGGCTAGACGTTTTCTCCGTTTTTGTGAATCCAAAGAGCGCATATAGATCCCAAGAACTATTTGATACGTTTATGCGTCTTGTTTCTATGGGTGACAGCAAGCTTCAACCTCAAGCACTTGAATGTCTCTTTACATGGAAGGATAGCCACGTGAAACCTTATGCCGACAACCTTCGTAACTTGATGGATGATATCAAATTCCGTGACGAACTAGCTACCTTTGTTCAAAACGAAGAGCAAATCATGATTGATCCAGCTCATCGAAAGGGCCTCATGCCTCTAGTCATGCGCATCTTATTTGGTCGTATTGTTCAGCGTAGCAAGGCATCTAGTAAGAGTAGCAAAAACTCTCGTCGTAAGGTCATTTTAAGTGCTGTTGCTTGTTGCCAGGTTCCTGAAATCAGATATTTCATTGATCTTGCGCTGGAGCCATTTGCATCTATTGTCGAGTTACCTGGTGTTGGAACTGATAAAAATGGAAGTGTGACAACAATGGAGTTTAAGGAAGAGGGAAGAAAGCTACTCGAGGCTGTTCCTTGGAGAAAACAATCCGGTTTACTCAACTTGTTGGAGGATATGATTAAACAGATGGCCACCCATATCTTACCCTTTTTACCTGATCTTCTCAAAGTAGTATTGTACATTATCAATTTTATTCATGCCAGACACTCCGACGATATGGATATCGATCAGCCCGAACACTCTAGCCAAAGTAACAAATCCAAAGAAATCAAAGCCTTAGCATTGAAGCGTATCGTTGAAATGTTTAGAATCAATGGTGATTTTAATTTTACTCCATTTGTTCCTGCCATGTTTTCATCATTCATCTCTGATCGTTTGGAAACCTTACCCAAGGAGAGCTCTCAAGATCTGTCTACACTAACCCAGCTCTTCTTAGTTTGGTCTAAAAAAGAAAGCTATGCGCACTACTTTATTGATTTTGATACAAGAGTGCTTCCTCAAATTATTGCTACTCTTGCTGTCAAGAAGTTAAACGAACATGTTCTCAATGCTTTGCTGGAAATTATCGAGTCGCTACTTGATTTATGTGATAGCCAAATGGAAATTGATGGCGCAGTCTCCCTCAAGGATAAATTGATTGTGCCCCACGTCGATCTTTTATTGAACGATCTTAAATTCCGTCTTACTCTTTCAAAGGACGATGTTAAATTTGGTACTGGACGCTACTCTGTTCGTGAAATAGCAATTGCAGCTCGTATTGCCGAATTTACTACCAACGGTGAGCAGGCTGCTTCCATCATCGAAATTCTTTTGCCTAGTTTGAAGAGACCTTCCAAGACCATTCCCGAAAAATCCAAACAGGACATTATGGTCATATGGTCTAAATTTATCCGAATTGTGCCTGGATTTGAAGCTGATTCTACTCTTTATCACCAATATTACATCATGGCCTCGTCCATGTTTGCTACTGCTTTTTCTCGTGAAACTAGAACCAGTCTTGTTGAGGTTTTCCACGCTTTTGCTGCTGTGAACCCTGAATTGGCCAAGGTGGATGAACTCTTGACTATGCTAAACTCTTACTCCGCTAAGCGCATTGATGAGCTTGACTATGATAGAATGCTCGAGGCATTGAGTTTAATCGGCGAAGAATATTACCAGGAGCTGACCATCCATCAATGGCTCCCTATTTTACATCAATTGGTACACAACATGCGTGATGTTGAAGAAATGGCTATTCGTGGTACAGCAACCCATTGTATGACACAGTTCCTTAAGGCTACCAAGGGGCAATCTGACGAAGGAGTGAAAAACAAGATGATTGGTTATATTAATCATGTCATTTATCCTGCCATCAAGAAAGGTCTCCGTTCTCGTGTCGAGCTTATCCGTATTGAATTTGTAACTGTACTCAATAGCTGTGTTAAGCTCTTCCCCGAGCTTCCGATGTTTGAAGATCTTGTTCCACTCTTGGGCGAAGATGAGGAAGCCAATTTCTTCTATAATATCTATCACATGCAAATCCATAGACGTTCTCGTGCTCTTACTCGTCTCTCTGAGTATGCTCCAAAGGGTACATTGAATCCTGCCTCGATCAATAATATCTTTGTACCAATCATCTCAGCTTTCTTTAATGAAAGTGAACGTACAGTTGATCACAATTTACTGCATCAATGTACCATCACCCTATCTTCTTTGGCACTTGTCTTACCATGGACTCCATACTATCGCCTGCTCCAGACTTATCTCGATCTAGTGAATAAAATGGAAGAAAAGGAGCGCCTTTATGTTCGAGTAGTAATTGGGTTATTGGATGCCTTCCATTTTGACCTTAAGGATATCACGTTATCTGACGAAACTGCAAAATTAATTATGGGCCGCCAAAAGGTTAGAATCAATTACTTGACTGATGAAGAGATTAAAAAGCAGGCCGCTGTCGATGCTGGACAAGAAGTAGAAGAGCCAAAAGACCAGGTGAATGATGAAGTAGTAGAAGCTGAAGAGCTTAGTCCTGAACAGAAAGAGAGGGAAAAGGCAGAAAAAATCCATGAAGTGCTTGTGACTAAGATTATGCCAGAGTTGAATCAGTTCTTAAACAACAACAAGAGTAGAAAATCGGTGATAGTGCGTGTTCCATTGGCCTTGGGTATTGCCAAGCTTGTTCGTCATTTGCCTGAAAAGTCTATGCGTTTGAATCTTCCTGGTTTGTTGACTTCAGTGTGTCATATTATTCGTAGTAGAGCACAGGATGTCAGAGATATTACACGTGAAACTTTGATCAAGATTAATGCGTTCCTGGGTCCTTCCTATTTTAACTTTATTATGAAGGAGCTACGTGGTGCACTCAAGAAAGGCTACGAGCTTCATGTATTGGGTTACACAGTAAATTCATTGTTATTGGATATGATGCCTCGCTTAAACGTTGGTGACTTGGATTATTGTATTGGAGATGTAATCAGGCTTCTTGTAAATGATGTCTTTGGTGCTACAGGTCAAGAGAAAGATGCAGATGAAATGACAGGAAAAACCAAAGAAGCCAAGAGTCGCCGTAGTCCTCAATCTTTTGAATTATTAGCAAAGGTGGTTCGTTTTAAGAGTGTTGGACTTATGCTTGCTCCTCTTAAAGATGTCATGTCAGAAACAGAAAGCAACCGTATTTTGCGCAAAGTTGATGATATCCTTCGCCGCATTTCCCACGGTTTGGTTCACAATCCTGAATTCGAATCAACAGAATTATTGGACTTTTCCTATGCTTTAATCTCTCAGAACCTTGAAGAATTTAAGGTGCAGGAAAAAAAGAAGGCAGTAAAAACCCAGGAGGAAATGAATTACGAAGTCCAAGTTAAACGACCCATGACAGAATCGATTGATTATTATCGTGCTAATGCTCATCGTTTTGTCTACTTCGGTTTAAGTTTATTTTCGACGGCATTGAAGCGAACCAAATACGATTTATCAGACAACGGAATCGATAAAAAATTCTCGAATCTTGTCAGCGTAGTAGGTAATACTCTTTACACTTCCCAATCTGCCAATATTATTCTTGCAGCTCGTATTATGTGCAGTTTACTACTACTCCCTATCACTGGTGTGCAATCTGCGATTGATGCTTCGATCAAGCGAGTATTTCAACTTCTCAAGGGATCTGGCAGCTCTAATAACAATACAGCACAAGCCTGTTTGCGACTTTTGACAGTCTGTATTCGTGATAACAACAAGTCAAAGTTGACCGAGCAACAATTGACCTTTATTCTTGACTTTATTCGTCCAGATTTGGAAGAGTTGGAACGTCATGGTACTATTTTTGCATTGTTGAGAGCCATTATCTCGCGCAAATTCATGGCACCCGAGATTTACGAGATGATGGATACTATTGCCTCTGTTTTTGTCACCAATCAAAGTAAAGAAATCCGTGAACAAGCACGTTCTGTTTACTTTATGTTCTTGATGGACTATCCCCAAGGTCAAGGCCGTCTCAAAAAGCAAATGAGTTTCCTCACCAAGAATTTGGAATATGTCTACGAAACAGGTCGTGAGTCTGTCATGGAGTTGCTTCATCATGTTATTTCCAAGTTCGGTGAAGATATCCTCTCTGAATTTTATGATACCATCTTTTTCGCTCTGGTCATGCGTCTTGTTAATGACGAGTCTGCTAAATGCCGTGAAATGGCAGCTGCGTTAACCAAAACTTTGTTAGGTCGCATACCAGACAAATTACCTACCATATATCGCCTGTTGAATAAGTGGCTTACCCAATCAAATAAGCCTACCCTTCAAAGAGCAGCATGTCAAGTCTATGGCCTAGCAATAGATACTTTCGGAGCTCAGGTGCGCCCACAGATTCCTGAATTAATTCAAAGCCTTTCTGGAATTTTACAACATAGCAAATCCATTGCTGAAGAATTATCAAATGAAACAGCTGATAATGCGGAAGATGATATGGAGGTAGAGGTTCCGTGGGAGGTGGCTTATTATGCTATCAACGTTTTTGCCAAAATTACCAAGACTTTCCCGAAGTCAGTCTATGACGCAGAGACCGAATCTGTTTGGCGCGTCATGGAATATATGCTGTCATACCCTCATGCATGGATTCGCTCTTCCTCTACAAGGTTATATGGTGTTTACTTTTCTGGTGTCGACTCCGAGACTCGTCAAGTAAAGGAATCTGATGCAGAGTGCGAGTATTTGGATAAGGAAACCTTACGAACATTGGCAGCAGCCTTTTTAGAGCAGCTCAAAAGTCAACATGTGACAGAAGAACAAGCTGATCAAATCGTAAAAAATCTATTCTTCACTGGTAAATGTTTCTACTATATGTCAGATGACGAAGATACACACGATAATGAAGAAGAAATCAAGATTGATGATGCAAAGGATGAGGTTATTGAAGACGAGAAGAATGATAAAGAAGCAAAGATGGCACAGGAACAAATCAACAAGAATGCACATAAACGATCCCTTAATTGGTTATTTAGAAGAGCTTCATTCGACGCACGTGGTGCTGCCATTCGAAAGACCAAGAACGGTATTCTTCATGTAAGGATTTCTTTTAAAAAAAATCAATGTTAACCCGGAAGAGGATTACTGACTTTATTGCATTTAGCGCTCATCAATATATAAATGGTTCGCTGCCATGTGTAACACAATCGATACTGAAGAACTACCACCTTACTTGATGCCAGTAGTTGCACCAATCTATCGAACAGTAAACGATGAACAGAACAAGGCCGCTGGATTCGGTAATAATAAATATTATAAAAGCCATAATAGCATTTGAGTATACTAAATACTATTATATATTAGATGCCTTACAACAACTTGGTAATGAAGTTTTAAACTTACTTCAAGCAAAGGCAGGTCCTACCATTTATTTTGCGGTCTACCAGCGTGTCCGTCAGCAGGTTACAAAGACACGCGAAGAACGTAAATCCAAGGAAGCAATTCTTGTAAGTAAACATGTCATTTGTAAAAAATATATACATATAATAACATTTCCATTATACATAGGCTATCACCAATCCTACTTTAGCTGCAAAACGTAAATTAGACAAAAACCAGCGCTCCAAAAACGCAAAGAAGAAACGCATTTAAAATACTTGTATAGAACTTAGAATAAACATATATATATATATGTATAAATTAATTATGGTAACAATAATATTGGAGTAAAAGGGCTGGTATCTTCGACGACTTGTATTGTTTTATATGTGTTTTTTGCAAGAACAATATTTAAGTACCTTTTATTGCCACGATTAATTGATAAAATATAAAATATATCGCTATTTTATGGATTTCAAACCTTCATATGTATGCTTAATTGATTTAAGACTTTGATGAGAAGTACAAATGGTGTATCTTTTTTATGTATACATCTATGCTAAAAAGAGAGAAACAAATACATATGACTGGTGCTATTACATTCATTTTATTGTACAAAATTAATTGAAACTAATACTTTTAACGGCATATCTACCAGACTGTGTTCCTGTTGGGAACTTGACAGTAGTAGATGCCGTCACAGAATTCACAACAAATGTTAGTTTGACTGCATATAATTTTTGAGAAGGATCGGCTGTAGTAAGACGATAAGTAGAAGGCTCTGTTTCACGGAACATAAAAATACAAGTACTATTAGAAGTAACAGTAATATTCCAAGGAGTGGTAAAGGTTCCTGCGGACCAAAAAGCCATACCAAGGGACTTGTCTGCAGAGCTAAAAGCAGCATTAACTTGTGGATTACTTGCCTGGAATGCAAGTGAAATAGGCATAGTACCAGAGACACTATCAGCAAAATCAGATTGAGATATTTGAGGTTGTACAATATATTGTGTCAAAAGTCCAGTAGTTTTTGAGCTAGCATGCTTAATGTATGAAGTGAAAAGTTGGCTAGTTTCGTTACCAGAAGATATACCAAAAGAAGCCCAAGCAGCACTTCTAGGTTCGGAATCAACGTAAATATTTTCTGCAGTTGGGAAATAATAGCCCATGTTATCATGCCAGATGCTGTTGGTAGATGATGAGAGGTAACTAGTATTTGTATTCTTAAGATTATTAGAAACGTAAATATCACCATTACGTCGACGCTGATCCAAAACAGTAACCAATTCTGCAGTGGTATTGAGTGATGTTACGGGGCCTAACTGAACAGCATAGCCACTAGGATAGAAGAATACAGTTTTCTTAAAATGCAAGTTTCCGTTGATTGGATTAAGATAATCAATCACAGCAATACCAGTATTGCCATCGGTAGCACCGCCGACAAAATTTTGCTTGCCAGTTTTCTTTACAGTACTGCAAGTTAATGGAGTTCCTTGATAATCCACTGTGATACCGGGAACAAGCTCCCAATTCCATACACCAAAAACATCAACATACTCGTCACCTGTCTGATAAGTGTAAATAGATCCATCACTCAAATGGAAACCAAAGGGGTTTTGAACATTAAGGCACTCCGAGTTTACAGTACGGCTAGAATACATTTTAAAAGTTGTAACGTAATTGGGAGCGCGATGTACCTAAAATGACCATTATAAAACGTGTTACTACAGTATTTAAAATGACAAATATAGTCATTTACCATATAATCTGCGTTATAAAAATAGCGAGTTCCTGTAAGACTACCTTGATTGGCATCTGTGGTTTTTGAAGATAATCTATCTGTGATATTTTCAAAAATAGAATGATCCGACCAGGCTTCACCGCTTTCTTCAATTTCATCAACATCAATGTCAACTCCACCACTGGCTTGACTATCTGAGTATCGGAATGAAATCATTCGACCAATAGTGCTGTATTGCCATAAAAGTGCCTGAAGTTTAGAATCACCGACCATCATCCACTCAGTACCTTGCATCAAGGTTACAAAAGCTTTTTGGGCGTCAACGGAGGGCTCAAGATTGGTTCCAGCAGTTTCAACAAAAACATTCAGAAGGTCATTGATATAGTCCTTTCCATAATTACCAGTGTAAAGAAGGCCATTGTGTTGCATAAATGAACCATCAGCTTGTATACCATCACCAGCGACGGTAGGACTAATAAGAACACCACTGTAAAATGCGTTTAATGCTGTGGCCAAGGTATCAGTATCATTATTAAGTAGACCCAAATTGATTCCCACTGAAGAAACATCAAGCAAATTGGCACCTGTCATTGGGCTCATGGTTCCAGCTCCCTCAGATACAACAGCGAAGGCACGATGTTGAATTTTGGTACAGCTAGCTATTTGGGCGGTAGTTAATTTATCACGGAGAAGCATACAAATGTTGCCAATCCATTGAGGAACCGCAATGACTTGGTCGAACCAATTTTTGTTCCACAAGCCCGGTGTTCCACAAGGACAATTTCCACTGCCACCATCTTGCAGACAGTCGCTTGCTGTCCAATCATTGTCGAGCCAATAGTTGAGAGCGCGTAAAGTGTTATTAAGCAGGGTGGTGTCGGTGCCTCTCTGGGTA
>VCJH01002594.1:52472-63670 GCA_024140565.1 Backusella australiensis | reverse complement strand
TTTTTTTTTTTTTTTTTTTTTTTTTTTTTTTTTTTTTTTTGCTTCATAATGATAGATTATCAAACGCATTTAAATTCACAACATCCGGTAGGATTGAAGTCAAAGTCAAAGTTAATCCAGGCCGAAATACAATATTTATGAGGAAACCTTCAGAAGGCGTAGTTGGAGTCCAAGAAGTAATTCCTCTCATGACCGAGAATAGTGAGATCCCGGAAGATTACATACCATTTTTGATTTCTGTCAAAGACACAGGCATTGGAATTCCAAAGGATAAATCGAATATATTATTTCAGTCATTTTCCCAGGTAGATGCTTCAACAACACGTAACTTTGGCGGAACAGGTATTATATTCCTTGAAAAAATATATATAAAAGGGGAAGGAGGTGAAAAACAAGTAAAAGCAAGACTAAACTAATTTTGGTATAAAACCAAATACAGGTCTTGGTTTAGCAATTAGCCGTCAACTCTGTCGAATGATGAATGGAGATATGGTAATAGATATAAATACATCAATCCAAATATACATATACTTATATTAGCATTTTTTATTATTATTATCTATCTACTTAAATAGTGGGTTGATTCTGATGAGGGATTAGGATCTACTTTTAGCTTTCAAGTTCTTCTTCAGAAACAGATCGATAGTCCAACATACCGAGAGCAGTATCACCTGGAAGACCTTTCTTCCAAATGTAAATACGTTATTATTATTACCGAAAAGCGACCAATGCAAGACGCATGGGAGAGCGTACTCTCAAGCTTCGAGATTCAAAACCCAAAGGCAGTTAGCTATGAACAATCACTGGATATACTAGATTCAATGAAAAAAGAACAAGACTATCCATCTGTACTTATTGTTGACGTAGACATTTGCACCATTCCCGCTTTTGGACTACAACCCACAAATAACACTGTTGTCATAAATGAATTAAGAACCAAGTTTAGTTTCCTTAATCTGATCCCAACCCTATGTATTACCGATCTACGTTTAAGAAGGGTATCCAAGCCCGAGAAACCCCCTTCAACTATTGGTCAGTTAGTAGGTGCACCTACCAACGAAAGTTCTTCCACACCTCAAGATGAATTCGGCGATCCTTTCGATGCTTCTCAAAATTCTTGCTGTAGTATATCAAAGCCATTTAAAAATTCCAAAATTTTATCTGCCTTGCAGCATTTGACAGATAAAAAAGATATATCAGAGAAAGCTGTACTTTGTTCGCAGTCTAATTCCTCAGCTCAGTCCAAAACTTCACAGGCATTAAAACGAAGAAGTCATGGCTACTCAAACGCTTCCTCAGATCAACAACTCGCTGATATGCTACCTAATGTCAAATCATTGCTAGTGGATGATAATCCTATAAATCGAAAGGTCATGACTCGTATGTTGAAGCGTATGGGTATGGAGCCTCTTATTGCGCAAAATGGTAGAGAAGCATGCGAAGTTGTGGAGAAAGAAAAGCAGTCTGGTATTCCTGTGGATCTGATATTTATGGATATTTGGATGCCCGAAATGAACGGTCTGGAAGCGGCATACAAAATTCGCAAAGAGCTATCGGAAACTGAGATAAAACCTTATATTATAGCAATGACAGCGTGCGTCATGCCAGGTGATCGTAAAAAATGCATAGACTCAGGTAAAAGGATCCATTCAACTACTGAAAGCATTGTAAAGTTAATATAGTCTTTTTTTTTTTTTGATGAATTAGGAATGAATGGCTACGTTAGTAAGCCTGTTAGAAAAGAGGAATTAGAGGCAGCGCTTCATACATATACTCAGCTGTTAATTACCAACGATCCAACTATGGATGATAACATGATTCAAGACATAGGTGATATCAGCGAGAGTATTGAGTTTTCTGTAGAACATACGGATGGCAACCGCTCGAAAAATGACTCTGATGTGTCAAAACAAAAAAAATGATTCACCTACTTCTAGAATCACATTAGAAAAAAAAGCAACAAATGAACCATAATGTCACCATACTAAAATATAATAATACCCTCTATGTACATTGATTTATATACTTAAACATAAACTATGGCTTAAATCCGTATTCCAATATCTTTAAAATGGCTCAATATTACCACTACAAGTGACAATAGGTTTCGGTCTATATCCAAAATCAAATTTCCTTATTGTTAACTTACTCTTATAAAATATTAAATGATCATGGAATGGCTATTATGAACAGACTATTGTTTTCAGATCGATTCGTCATATAATGTTTCAAACATTTTTCTGTTTCATCCAACTCTATCAAAATAAAGAGTAATATGGTCATCTTTTAGTATGAATAAAAGCATTGTTATAGTTGCCCTGAAATACGTCCAATTTCAAACGCATTTGAGACAGCCGCCCGACACGTGACTAGTTAATCACGTGCGGGACCTTCAACCATAAAACGATTCCTGAATTGATTGTTTGCTCTTTCAGCGTCTTGTATCTCATAGGAGTTAAATCGTTACTTGCGCAAGTTATCTAAAGGTAATTAATCATTCAATGGATAGATGAATGAAATAAAGGATGGATGGATGGATTAAACACAAGATGCTAAACGGATGGCTATTTTTTATGACTATTAGAATCTTTTAAACATGAAGTATCTCGCAGCTTATCTTCTTCTTAACGCCGGTGGTAAGGCCTCTCCTTCCGCCTCCGATATCGAGTCCCTTTTGAGCTCTGTTGGTGTTGATGCTGACCAAGAGCGTATCTCCTCCCTCCTTACTGCCCTTGCTGACAAGGATGTCAATGAGCTCATTGCCGAAGGTCAGGAAAAGTTGGCCAACGTCCCCTCTGGTGGTGCTGCCGCTGCTGCTTCAGGTGCCTCTGGTGCTGCTTCTGCTGATGCCCCCGCTGAAGAAGCTGCCGCTGAGGAAAAGGAAGAATCTGATGACGATATGGGCTTCGGTCTCTTCGACTAAGTTCCTTTAAAATTTATTTTGTAATAAATAATCATTTTTTTTTCATCTGAAATTGTGCTATTTAATATAATTGCTATTATACGTTCTGGAGAATTTGGCTTCATTTAATGGGAAAAGGTCGTGGGAGCCTACCAGATAATCTAACTTAAACTAATGGCATTTGACAACCCTTTGCCCTGGTTTGGCATAAATGAGACAGTGTTAGTAATTTGGTTCCAACACTTGAGCGTTGATTTGGTGAATACTAAAAAGAGCATGAAATTGTCTGATTGAGTATCGTCACTATTGCTGCCAGACTTCATAGATTGCAGAGGAATTCTTCAGATATCCATATGTTTTTATGATCGATATAAGAGATGCATCTCAAAAATAGATGATCAAGTTCGCAAATTTAAAAGCAAAGTTGTGTTCCGAGAGAGGGCCATCAGCAACCGTAGTACAATCTAAGATTTTACAACAAATAATTGATAGCACTTACAAGAGTAACATTTTGTTTATTTAGTTGAAGTAGCGTTGGGCTCACTGCGAATAACTTCACATAGGATACGATGCACGACTTTTATATAACCGACAATGAGCACATGATAGATTAAGGTATGCATATATAGGTGGTTTACAACAGTGTACTTGATGCGTTATTACTTGAGATCATATTCATGGAGGATATGGCTAGGAAAAAAGGGTGTCTCTATACATGATTATCAATGTTTGTATTCATCGATAGGGATAATATCGTATTTTAATAAAGAACTTACTGTTGCCAACAAAATAAAACAAGTAATAAAATAACTACTACACCCGAAAAATAAACTAAGGTTCAAGGGGCCTTATAAGGGCCTTCTTTATGGCCAGTTTTATTGTTCTGTCTCGTATATCTATATCTTATTGCCTTTTAATATGCAATGTATAATTCTTGGCACTATTCGTTATGAGATTAGCTTTGTTTATATATCCCCAATCTATTTATGAAAAAAAAAATGAAATGCAATAGCTAACACTCGATGATGAACATTAGAGTGTATGTCTAAAACACTATAATTCAATTTTTGTTATTTTATACTTGAGCGAGAAATTCTCCAAAGAACGTTCTCTCTTTGTAAATACCAAATATAAAACCCTTCAAAGGGAGGTTTTTTTAAAAGCACTTGGTTTTTCTGATTGTAAAACTGCCAAGAAGCTTAAAATACAAAGAAATAAAACTCAAGCAATTTAAAAAAAGCATTGCATATATTTGTTGACAGCTTTAACCTGGATATGTACACAATTTTATTTTTATTTTTGTTTTTCAAACTTTTGAAAAAGGAAATTGTCTATTTTCAAATTAATTATCATGTAAACACATTCCAAAAATGAGATGGAATTTTCTTCTTGTATTAAGCAATAAAAACAAATCATTGTTGATCTGGTTTATTTATTAGATCAAGTTTATCATAAGGGAAAACAGGATCTAAAGCTCAAAAACTCGGAGTTTACACATGTTTTAATATGATATAATATTATTATAAGCTTTCATAAACCCGGTTTCACAAGTAAAAGGTATATCAAGAGGTGCTTCCAAATCATAAAAAGTCATCGTATAAATAGAACAATGGAATTGTAATAATAATATTCCTTTACGTCTTATAACCTCAAAGGTGTCTAAAGGTAAGCTTCATTTGCTTTTAATGATCTAATATTATAGAACAGTTTAATAGTAAATATGTGCAACTGTCGTTTCTTTGTTTCGATGATATCATTTGCAGAATAAGTAAAAGTTACTTTATTTCAGCCCAATGCTTGAGCAAAAGAATACAGGAAGAACCGTAATCAATGGGACTAAAAAATGCAATGTTACACAGTCCACTTTTATTCAGCGCTATTTTCTTAGTATGATGATCATTTAAAGTGACAATGAAAGAAAAGGCCGCACCTCTTCATGACTTGTTGTAATAAAAAGTAAAACAAAAGACATACTCATGACCATCGCCAATAGTTACTGAGCTCCAAAGGAAGTCAGACCAGCGCCACACTATTTATAAATTAGGATTTCTATTTTTATTTTGGCTGCGATTAAAAAGGAATAATGGAAATCACAATACCACCAATGCCAAGGAGCTATCTAATAATGGGAATATTTTTAGTGGAGATTTTTTCTATTTTTTATTCTTTTGTTTATAATTACAACTCTTCTCTTCTTTCTTCGATTTTTTTTTCACATTTAAAAAAAAACATATTAAACAAACACTATGCACCAACCTGATCCGTACGCTGGTCAATATCCACCTCCACCTCCTATGTCTGGAGACAACCACTCTCAACCTCAAATGCACACCCCAAACTTTGCTACACAGCTACCTCAAGAACTACCTCAACATGTACCTCAGCCCCAGCCACATGAACAAAACGTATATCAATATCACCAGGAATACCAAACTACTCCAGTTTACCACACGCCTGAACACCAAGCTCACTATGATCCTCGTCTAAGTTATGATACTGGCTATTTAAATAATGCACCTAGACCTCATGACGAAGAAAGTAACCTTCACGGTAAAAACGAATACAGTGATCCAAATGCGCAAACTCTGGAAGATTACCTTCGACAAGAAAAAGAAGAAAGAGAAAGACAACAACAAATGAATCATGCTAATGAATCCCCGTACAAGGCACCCACAGCAAACACTAGTGCAGTTAATGATTATGCTGATGAGTATGAAAACCATCAGAGCAGTCCTGAAAAAACACCCATGGTTAGTAAACCTTTCTGGAAGAAGGACAAAAAGAAAAAAGAAGATCCCAACGACAGATATAACCAGCCTTTTTATGCCAAGCCCACACTTGCACCTGAAAATGAGGCCGAAACTTACAAACGTCCACTAGACTATAATCAGAGATCAAGGTGTAACTGCTGCTGCTATAATCCTGCCATGACTTGCTGTTCATGTTTCTGTATGCTTATTAGTATTGCATTTGTGGTTGCTGGTATTGGGCTCATTATTGCAAGCAAGGTAATCACCAAAAACTGTAACGACAAATGTGGTGATATTCCAGAAGAAGCACAAGAAGCGTGTGGTACTATCTGTAGTAAAGTTTTGCATGATGGTATGTTTTATGGTGGTATCGTAGTGGCTGGATTAGCAGGAATTGCTGTTCTATGGAGAGGAATTATGTGGACATGTGCTGGTTGCTCTCAAAAACGTTAAAAATATCAAGATATGACAAACCCTTCCCCCAAAAAAACCCAATATAAACCCTTTGTATTTTTATCATTAATAAATTCTGTGTATACCTTATTTGGAAATATCATAACATCGTATTATTCTTCGAAATGTGTATTTCAAGTCAAACACTCGAGAGATATATGCTATCACCTCATGTAAGAGAGGTTATTTTAGACGATAAAATTATAGTCAGGAGACGCCAATGATTTTCATTGTTTGATTTATGTGTCATTGCTCTCCCTAAAAAAAAAAAAAAAATCTTTGTTTTTTATTTTATTTAAAAAGGCTTCGTTTTTTATTTATTTTCTTTCTTTATTACTAAATATAAATATCCAATGGATTTTTATAAATAAAAAATTATATTTTGTATGTGCTTCTTTATTTTACAAATAATAATTTTAAAATCAAGTTGTTCCAATCTTTAGACTGATGAAACCTGCTACACCAGCCATTAGAGCACCAAACCTCAGTACAACACCAATGGCATCTGTTGTGTCTTCCTTATTCTCCAAAAGTTTGAATATAATGCTACTGAAAAATGTTACAAGGAATTGAGGGAGTACAACATACATGTTATGGATGCCTAGTAATACTCCAGCCGCTGGTTCAGTGTTGTTTTTGGGCTGTTGTTGGATAGGGTCTTGTAGTTCAAGAATCTGACTAGTACTAGACATTTCTATACCTGTATCGTGCTCAGAAGGAGCCAATTGGTACATATTACCATCTGTTGTACCCATACTGCTTGAAACGACGTTCAACTTGGACGTCAAGCGATCATTAGCTGAATCGTCATTTTCGTCAGCTATAACTTGATCTCTTTGTGATACATACTCCCCTAGTAGTGAAAATGGTGCCCACATAGATATAGCCCAACTAATACCGCACAAACCAATCACAATCGCTGCTGCTGTTACATCAGATACGAAAAAGGTGGATAGCATACAAGTACAAAAGATGATATGGCTCACAGTCCAGGCCCTAGGAAGTGTCAACCAGTTGACCCTAAGATACTTTGTTATGCCTGAAAAGCGGCCATGTTTAGTGCTTGGTGCATACATCGAAGGCCGAACAACTAAGGGTAACAGAAACGATGCGCTTAGAGAGACAAGGGAGTAGACTAGAAAAGCAAAAGATCCTGCTCGTGTTCCTTGGGCCATTTTATCGCCAGCAGATTCACCATTTCCCTCTTCTGTATTTGTGTATATTTCTGCCACCCAAGTAGTTGAGTAGAATAAAAATGGAAACCACCCAATCCAAGCAAAGAACTGTACATTACATATGCGTTGAATAGGTGCGGGGAGATTCCATATGTTGTGAAATATATCAGTAAATAATGAGAATGGTGATTTATTACTGCAAACATCAGATGGAGTGTTAGGAAACAAGTAGATTGATGATTTTGACTCTGTTACCTCTCTCCGATTGGTTTCAATAACACTTTCTCTCTAACAGCATAACATGTAATTATGTCACAACCTATGAGAGCTATTGATGCGAATACACATAGTACTTTTAGTTGAGTATCTCCAAAAAATGAAAACACTTGTACCAAATTGGCATATCCCCTGTCGTTCCACATTCATTAACCAACTATTCCAACCTACAACATTTTTAAGCAATTCACTTTTCTTACATGAAATACCCAGCAACGTTTCCCAAGCCAACCATTCTGCCAGCCCACGCAGTACCATCCTCTTGTTGTGAGGGTGGTAGTGAGTCTACTATTAATGCTCTACAAGAAGCCTGAACTATGCACTTTCTTATCAATCCACAGAATCGCCCCCTTTTATGCTTTACAATATAGCTTACCACAATTCACACTAAAGTCCAACACATATATAGCCGCAACAGCCAAAAATATAGAAACCTTTTTAAACTATATGATTATGTAAGTGAGAGATGCATATGCTTAGTAGACGTGCTACTTACGGTATCACCATCCGTCTCGTCAATTAATACATTTGTTATTTCTTTTGTCCAACCAATTACAAATAAACTAGCAACAACAACAACACTCCCGCCTATTAGAAAGGGCCTTCGACGGCCCCATTTTGATGTCCATCCATCTGATATTACGCCCACAATTGGCTGCATTAACAATCCTAGGCACTAAAAAGTTAAGCTCCGACAAAATGTATGCATGAAACAAAATACCTGAGAGTGGCCCTGCGATCCATACCAACGACATGTAGGCCTTTGATAGCCCCAAGTCTAATAAATACGGTGTTCCTTTTATATCACTAATGAATTAGTCGCGAAATATTAAACTGTTATCTCCCAAGTTACCATAAGCCATCTCGACCGTCCCTTTTTACGGACACTAAGTTAGAATATAAGACTTTATACTTGAGCTATATTTAAACTTACATGTGAATTGCAACCTGTAAATAAACTAGTTGTTAATTTCATTAAACTTGTATTTCATTATCGAAAGCTTACCCGGCCAAACATAAGGTTAGAAATATGATTTTAACGCTATCGTTCGGTCCCTTTAACACTGTAACTCCTCTGAATGGAGACGAGGATGGTAGCATCGAATCTTCCGCGTTGTAATCGTCATTTTCTTGAAAATGGTTTGATGTCTCGTTTAATGAATCAATTCTATAGTCCTCCATTCTATTCGTAAAGAGCAATAAAAGCGAGAACCCAAAAATATAAATGGTAAAAATAGGTCTTGTGACGTCATGTTGTAACCTATTATGTGATTCTTGATACGATGCGATATCTCAAATTCTTTGGTTTGCTCTATTTGGGTAAGGGTCATCGAGTCATAAAAGCTATCTATCAAAGCTTAATAAAACGAAGTTGTTCCAAAAGAAAGTGCATCAGCAAATTAACAAGTTTATTTTTTAATTCTCATCACGACGACTAACTAATATACATAGTCATTTATTTGTTAGTATTAGTACTATTGCTATCAGAATCAGATCTGGGATTTTGATTACTAATAACTCTTCCACTCGTCGATATCAAAGGACATGGGCATACCCCAAAATGCTGTTCCGATCGGATCGAATAGTTGATCTTGCATTGAATCATCAGGGAAGACAGGAGCACAGTAGAGACTGGAAAAGGAATACTGCATGATGGATTATTTGAAACAAAACAATCCAATTCATTGAGACAATTCCATCAGCTTTCCGCTTAATTATTTTTCCTGATAACAACGGCAGCTGCAAAAGCATTGGACAGTGCCAAAATAGGAAAATTGTTCGAAAAAAAAACCGGAATTTTTTTTCTTGTTTTTCTTGTTTTTCTTTTTCTTCCTTCTTTTTCAATCTGATAAACAATAAAATGTTGAAAAGCAATATCAAGCAATTGATTCGCTTTCAGCAAGCCAACAAACTGGGCTGCTCAATACGGTATACAAGACCAATACTTCAGACCTCGTCAGCATTAAAGACGAGGGCACTTGGTACAGCAGCCGAAGCCACTGCCACTGCCCCTGCCGTTTCGGCTTTTCAAGAACTCTTGGGTGTGGACTCGCAGCCTATCCGAGAAGACCTAACAAATACCTTCTACCAAAGACAATTGCCTACCAACCTTGTACGATTCTCCTCATCAGAAGGCAAACGCTACTTTAGGGAGGCCATGGACGAAGGCCATGCTGAAGGCTTTTTCCCTCTTACTGGTAATTTCACTACCCAATCGGAACCTGCTTATTGTGGCCCAAGCTCATGTACGTATTTACCTTGAGAATGAGGAAACAATGCAACTAACCTGATTAACCTTTAGTGGCAATGGTACTCAACGCCCTGGAAGTTGATCCAAAAAGACGTTGGAAAGGCAATTGGCGATGGTTCTCTGATGAATTTCTGCAATGTTGTTCTTCAAAAGAGGAAATGAAGAAAAACGGAATCACCTTTGATAATTTTGCCTGTCTTGCAAAATGCCATTGCAATGTCCAAGTAAAAAGAGCAAATGACTTTACACTTGAAGAATTCCGAAAGGATGTCTTACAAGTGACTTCAACTTCTGAGCAGTTTATAGTTCTGTCTTTTTCTCGAAAAGTGTTGGGACAAACTGGTGATGGTCATTTCTCACCAATTGGTGCCTATAATCCAGCAAATGATTCAATTTTGATTCTTGATACTGCGCGTTACAAATACCCGAGTTACTGGTGTGATCTTTCAACTGTATTCGAGTCAATGCATCCTATAGACAAAGAAACCGGCCGTCCTAGAGGCTATTTCTTATTGAGTTACGATGCAGATCATCCACCCGTAAGTTTGTGTAGTGTGAAGCCAGAGTCCAGAGCGAAAAAAGACGAAAACGCACAGACAAACAGTGACATCAATCCCGGCAAAACAATCATCTCAAAATCCGAAGCGGAAAAACCTTCCAAATTGAATTGGTCTACCTTGGCCAAGTCTTTCTGCCAGCGCATTCCTGAAAACATGTGGATAGAGAAGCCTCGTACACTTGAGCATGTTATCCAGCTAGTTCTTCGAAATGTCCCATCTGAATATACAAAGATATTGGCCAATCAGTCTTTGGTATCATTTAACGCGGATACTCCAGCCCAAGCCGAAGAGTACATCAACACGTTATTGCAAGATACCACCAAGACACCATTGTACCCCATTGTTATGGAATCTTTGTATCCAAATAGAGGAAACTTTACAGAAACGGACGGAAATGCAGTGTTTGCCACATTGTTTGTATTGGGATCACCTCGTATGCTATATACATCTTTGCCGCGAGAGCTCCAGGATTTATTAGACAAGTTCAGAAAGGGAGATGAAATGACAACCTTGGTGAAAAGAGAAGTAAACCGTATATCCGAAGAGGTGACGGAACTAACAAAGACGTTCTGTACCTGTGGACCAGGATCGCCCGAGAAAATAGACGCCAAAAAGAATTGCTCTAGCGTATAATCTTGTTTCTTCAAGAATGTCCATATACACAAAACATACAACAATGAATATTGTACACTAATTTAACTGAACCCCCCTCACTTTGCATCATATATTTATATACCTTATAGAAAAGCACCCATATTCCAAAAATAAAGTACCTTACATTGACAACAATGTGTCGCGTGACTGCCTTTCGTTTCAAAATAATTTTTGTTC
>VCJH01002594.1:39746-52461 GCA_024140565.1 Backusella australiensis | reverse complement strand
TTTTTTTTTTTTTTTTTTTTTTTTTTTTTGTCTTGTAACTTTTCAACTTGACACCATGCGTAGTTTAGCACTTTTATCGCAATATACAACACGTATAACAGGAGCCGAAATCACAAGTCGCTCTTACATTGCCATCGATGCAGAATCAGACACTGTATTTGCTGCCTTCCCTGACAATAGCGGTAACGTTAGAGTCGCGGCCACAGGTTTAGCCCCAGACGACACAGCCGCTTTTGTAGAGATTGGACGTTGTCCTGAATCGCCCATTGTCAACTTTGATTTTTTGGCCGACTTGCAGGTAGCTTGTCTATGTTTACGTAATGGTGATATTATCCACTTTAGCAAGGAAAAGTTCGAGCAAGGCGAAGAAGCTGTATGTTGAGCCGTAAAAGCATAATGTTGGGGGGTCTTGACTAATGAGATTATTTTGTGCATTAGATGGAAATTATGGGTGGTGTGGACTCTGGCATTCATGCCATGTCATGGAGTCCGGACCAGGATCTTGTTGTCTTGGTAACCGGCGAAAAAAAGGTTTTGGAAATGACCCAGGATTATGATACTATCACCGAATTCGAGCTTCATGTAGAAGATCAGGGTGAAGGTAAGGTGTTGGTTGTATAAATAAATGTAGTTTAGTGTTGGATATATACAAATGATGCAAATCAATCATATATAGGTGTACAGCACAGCGTGGGATGGGGTAAAAAGGAAACACAGTTTCACGGATCTGCAGGAAAACAGGCTGCTATGCAAAAGGTCGATTCCAGCAAATTCACTACGTCAGAGGATGAGGATAACCAGCCCCGTGTATCTTGGAGAGGCGATGGCAGTTTTTTTGCAGTCTCAGATATTGACAGCAACCGCGACGCCCGTGTTATTCGTTTTTACAATCGCGAAGGTGTTCTTCAAAACACCACCGAACCTGTAGATAAATTGGAGCATGGATTGGATTGGAGACCTTCGGGCAATTTGATCGCTTCTAGTCAACGCTTGCCTCACCGTCACGATATTGTGTTTTTTGAAAGAAATGGTTTGAGACATGGTGAATTCACTTTGCAAGAAAAGGGTCCACACAGGGTTTTAGAATTGGCTTGGAATGCAGATTCAACAGTATTGGCGGTTTGGTTACAAGTGGGATCACAAAAGACGGTTCAACTATGGACCACCAAAAATTATCACTGGTATTTGAAGCAGCACATTGTTTTAGCGGGTGACTGCGATGTTATTGGCTTTAAATGGGACATCGAATCACCTCTCCAGGCTCATCTTTTCAGCAGCGACGGTCAATATCATCTTTTCCAATATTCTTTAGAAGTGTATACCAGTAACTCGATCGATGAGTCAAATGCGGGCTATGTAGCTGTTATTGATGGTGCAAACGCCTTAATGACACCCTTTGTATATCAAAATGTGCCTCCTCCAATGAGCTCATTTGCAGCTACTGCTGATGATAATATCCAATACGTCACATTCGGCCCTAATCCAGCTGGTCTCCAGCTTGCGCTGTTGACTAATAAGAAGATTCAGTTTTTCCAGTTACCAGAAAAGGGCCTTGGCCAACCTAGTCTTTTGGGTGAGGTTTCACTCGACGGAACTCGACTTACATTAGGGAATCCCATTCGTCAATTGTGCTGGATCAACGACTCTACTCTTGCTTTTTGTCAATACGATGCTGAATTACAATCTGATTCGGTCTGTATTGCCAAATTTGATATGTCAAAACCTGAAGATTTAAGCGTCACAGTTGCAGATTGTGATGTAAAGGTGGGAAGAATGTATTATGATGTTACTCATAAGGAGTTGATTGTGGAAGGCAAAGATGGATCTGTTTATCAAGTTGAATCCATCGAAGAGAGCCCTGTTCTTCAAAAGATCCAGTTATTGGCTGATTTTTGTCCTTGGATTGCTACCATTCGTGCCGGTCCTGATGCTGAACGTGCTGTTGTTGGTTTAACCGATCGTAGTAAACTCTACATCAATGATATGCTCATCTCATCCGAGGCCACCTCCTTCTTCTTGCGTGGTACCTGGCTTGTGTTCTCTACTACAAGCCACACCGCCCGTTTCCTCTCACTAGAAACACCTCTTGGTCAGCTCAAGATCTCAGACCAGGCTGTCGATGCCTATGATGAGACTTCTCGTAGGTTGGAACGTGGTTCTCGTATCGTTATGGCTACCCAACAAAAGCCTAACCTCGTACTTCAAATGCCTCGTGGTAATCTTGAAACCATTTCTCCCCGCGCTTTTGTATTGGCCGCTATTCGTGAAGATCTCCAAGCACATGAATTCCGTTCTGCATTCATTGCCTGTCGTAGAAACAGAATTGATTTAAACATACTTTATGATGATGGACCAGAGCGCTTCCTTAATAATATTGAGCTTTTCATCAAGCAGGTACCTGAAGTCGACCATTTGAACCTCTTCCTTTCGAATTTACGCAACGAGGATACTTCTGTTACTATGTATCGCCGTGGTGGATTAGCAATGGACCAGGTCACTGCCGCTGAAGGTGTCGAAAACAAAGTGAATACCATCTGTGAAGCAGTGCGCAATGTATTGATCGAATTGGGTCGTGATCACTATATTCAGTCTATTCTTTCAACATATGTTCGCTCTTCGCCTCCTGATGTCGAGTCAGCCATGGCAATGTTATCAGAGTTACGTGAAACCGACTTGACAGCAGCCGAGGAGGCCCTCAAATATACCATCTTCTTATGCAAGGCAGACCAACTTTATAATGTTGCATTGGGTATGTACAACTTCCCATTGGTATTGATGGTTGCTCAACAGGCCCAGATGGATCCCAAGGAGTACCTTCCCTTCCTCCAACAACTCAAAAACTATGCCAAGTATTATCAACGTTACAAGATTGACGACCACCTGAAACGCTATGAAAAGGCTTTAAAGAATCTGGTATTGGCTGGTGATGAGCACTTTGATGAAGTAATAGACTACATTAAAGCCCATGATCTTTATTTAGCTGGCTTGGAGGAATATGTAAATAAGAAGCAACAACGCGTAGCATTACTGAACGTATATGGTGAATATCTTGTATTCAGAAATAGCTTTGAAGAAGCTGGTATCATCTATACTATGGCTGATAACAAGGAAAAGGCATTGGATGCTTATCGCATGGCGGGCTGCTGGCGTGAAGCATTCTCTATTGCCAACCAGTTGAAATATAACGAGGAAGAAATTCACGGCTTGGCCTACGACATTATCGAATACCTTAAGGAGAAGCGTAGATTTACAGAAGCTGCCAGTGTAGCACAAGATTATGCAAAGGATGTAGAAGAGATGGTCGACTGTCTACTCAAGGGCTCTGCCTGGAAGGAAGCAGAACGTGTCTCTTATCGCCATAACCGCTCTGATCTCATTGAGACTCACGTTAAACCAGGACTTGTAGAAGGTTATAGCCAGATGGAAGATGATATTGATGAGATGATGGCTCAATTCCACAAACAAACTGCTCGTCTTACTGAATTACGTGCACGCAAACCTGAACCTGTCTTTGATATGAATGCCAATGATGAATCACTCGATAATATCGACATGTTCTCGGATACAACATCCATGTACAGTCAGTTTACTAGATATACAAGCGCTTCTTCAAGAGTGTCAACTGTCTCTTCTCAGTCCTCTGCTCGCTCTAGAAAGACATCCAAGTTAAGAAAGAGAGAAGAGCGTAAACGTGCTCGTGGTAAAAAGGGAACTGTCTTTGAAGAAGAGTATATTGTCAACTCGCTTAAGAAATTGTACGAGAAAGCCAGCGATTTGCAAAGTAAGTACAATTATATTATTATTTTTATAGTCACACTTTTTTTTACGCTCAAGGCTCTAACCTGTCTCTCTCTTATTTTTATGGAAATTATAGCGGAATTGGGTAACTTGCTCCGTGCTTTGGTTCCATTTGAATATGTAGAAGAAGCAAGAGCAATCCAAGAAAAGTTTGAAAAGTTCTTGAAGGAAATGGGAACCGCTGCCGAGACTGTATTTATTCCTTTACAATTAGCCGTTAGTCAGGTAATTAACCAAATCATTGTTATTAAAAGTAATAGAAACTGACCATTTTTAATTTAGTATGCGACACAAGAAGAATATGAAGAAGCACAAAAGACTCCCAAGTCAGTGGAGAAGCCTACTATGGCAAAGGTTGACTGGAAGTTACAGATTTTATAAAATAATACTCAATTAAATGTATATATTTTTCTTTCTTTCTTTCTTCTCCTGTTCCTTATTAATGCTCTTATTTCTCAATTGTGAATCAATCAAGTGCATGAAAAATATAAGCATTTACAATACTACTCGCTCATTTCCGGTTATTGTAAGATTATGATAAATCAGAGACTATAAACGAGGTACCTAACGATAAGCAGGGGTGGGCACTATATCATTACATTTACATTATTTTATTTTTCAATTTGATCAATCCTCGGGTGGAAAATAACGCCAACACACTGCCGTGTTTTGCTTCAAAATCAGAGTTCTTGGAAACTGAAAAAAGTAGGGCTTATATCATATTAGTTTACATACTACGTGCTTAGTATGTACCTTAAAGACAGAACAGTAGTTGAAACATCAGGTGAATGACACTGTTATGAAGAAATACAAAGAAAACCTTGAGGGAACTTCGCTTTTGAGCACAACTATTCCAAATACGACCAATGAACGAAAATTGTATGATCGAACCAAAATTGTTTAAAAAGTGGTCACGAGATATTAGTCATTTGTAAACAAACAAAAGCAAAGAACCAATGCAGATCACTATTATTTTTCCAGGAATAAACTGTGAAATGAAATGACATATTGGAAATTGCCGAATTTGAATTGAATTGTTTAAAAGAAAAATGTTATTTTCTCACACACTACTCACAAACAAAAACGAGTATTGGTTGTTTATATTGCAATTTAACGTTTCAGAGTAATAAAAAAGAATTGATTCTATATTCCATTAGAAATATATAAACAATTAAAATAAGAATAGCAGAAAGTGATAATAGTTTGGTCAAAAGAAAAGTACCACGAACCTTTGCACAATGATACAAATTTGGTCATCTACCAGAAAAAGACAAGCTATTAAAAATGTTGGATGCACAAATTAACTAAATAGATTTACTTTAATAAAAAAAAATGCATCATAAAATTTAAAGTAACCAACAACCTATTACCAAATTCGAACATTTTCAAAAAAAAAAAAGAAGGCGGTTGGGAACTTCTCCATCCTCTTCTTCTTATTTTATTTTCTTACTTTTTTTTTAATAATTGCTTTATATATACAAAAACACTTGTTATTTAATTTCTGATGAAGCAGCCTAATGTTATATTGGCATTAGGCCCTGACTCAACGGAAAAGACACGTTGGCCGTGTCATAAAGATATTCTTCAATCATCATCTGTATATTTCCAAGCAATATTCAGCAGCCAGTTCCAAGAAACCGATGCTTCGATTGTCTTTTTACCTCGCGGTATATTCAGCTCAGAAGTTCTTGACGACGTGATTCATTATCTTTATCATAATGCAATAAAAAACGACCATTCCAAGTCGGATATGGAACAACTAGTGCAACTTGAAGCAATATATTGTGCAGCAGACTATTTGAGTATAGAAGACCTATGCAACACGGCGGTAAAGCAGATTTCAGAGTTGGCACATGGGCTCACTTGTAGTTGTCATAGATGCATCTCCCTTATTCCTCAACTCGTGCTTTTCACAGGTCCTCGATATGATGACCCACGTTTAACCAAGATTACCGATTCAATCATAAAACTCTATACAAACGATCCTGAAAAAGCACTTACAAGTTTCTGGATCAGTTCAAATAGCAACATTTTATTTTCAGACTTGACAGTTCATCAATATCTGGAAGCCGAAATATTATTGCACATTAGCAAAAACAATGCTATTGAAACATTACATGGTTGTTTTCTTGCAGATCAGGTGCAAAATCAGGGCCGTCCCCTGAAAGTGGACTGTACTATTATCAAAATCCGAGAAAAAAGTGCACAGTTTGTCGCAGATCATTTCGATTTCTACTGTACAAAATACCCCAAGCTGCTTTCATGTGTAGATGGCATTACTTATTCCTTTGAATTTCTAGAGTACTTGCTTCAGTTTGTTACTCGTGACAAGATCAAAGTGACAAACGCATGCTCTCTTTACAAAGGAGTTGTCCGCAGTCTCATGTCTAGAGTTGCTGTTCAGACACGTACTCAGCAACTGTTAAAAAACACAAAGAACAGAATTATCAATTATATCGCAACCCACCTTGAAGAGATCAAAGCAGTAAAGCCCATTGACAAGACAATCATTGAATCACTGGCCCAAGGTAACACTATTTTTTTTTTGTTTTTAATGTATCAGCTGAGTTAAATATTGTTTATTGTGTGTGTCGTGCGTGTGTGTCAATAGAACTACTGGTACCACTGAATACTTTGGAGGATACGAAGCGTAAGACAAGTGGGAATCGGCCTGTGCCTGAGATCAAAAAACGGCCTCAAGAACCTGCTTGGAACATCAAAATGAAGTCCCGTTTCTATACGATTGTCTTTGGACAGGCTGCGTTAAATTTCAAAGTGGGGCAGCGCGTTCGATTATTAAATCGCCCAATATCAACTTTAGGTACTGTGCGATATGTGGGAAAAGTTTCGTCGGAAAAGCCGTTTTGTTTGGGTGTGGAGTTAGACAGAAGTGGTAAGTGAGGAGTTTCTTTTTCCCTTTGGGAGAGAGAGAAAGGATTGACAGCTGACTTTTGAATAGTGGGCACAAGTGATGGTACTTTAGAAGGAAAGCGATACTTCAAAACTAGTACAAATCGAGGTATTTTTGTTCAGCCAGGTGAAGTTACTTTGGCTTAGTATGACCATTTATACTCTCGTACACATACAATCATTTATTTATTTATTTTCATTCCTACAAAAGAAGAGAATATATATAAATATGTATATATATATATGAATATGCCATTTATGTATGATTTAATAGTATTAATAAATAATATAATAGTATAAGATGTCACTTCTTTTTATTTTGGAAAGGACAAAATATAGCTTTGCCAATCCTCAGGTTGCATACTATTCGGCACAGCCCAGAATGGATTATCAGGCTGATAGCGAAATATTGCTGAAGGATCGTTTGTTTGATCAATTTGGGCGTTTGAAAATGAATACATTTCTGAGAAATCAAACAACTCTTCAGGAAGAGCAACAGGTGCATTGGTTGATTCCTCTGGAAATATAGCTGTGCTATTGAAACCTGAAAACATAAAGTGATCTGTAGAGACCCCTGTTTTGGATTGATTATTTGTATTGGGTTGTGTGTCATTTCCATCATTACTATCGTCACCCTTGGTACCGGTATCTTTGTCGTTGGATTGATCAATAAAAAAAAAAAGTCAAACTAGGGGTTTATTTTTATAAAATGTTAGAATTTGGATAAATTTACCATTCATATCAAGATGCATATTTATATCGAGTGGTGGTTGATCCAACGTGTACAACTGATTCATCCAATTACCGTTTCTGCTTTCATCATCAGATGGTTGCTCGTTTGGTGACTGAGCGAGGGGAAACGTTGATATGCGCTTTAGTTTTCTCTCAATAACATTTGGTGACAGGGTGCGTTTGTAACATGACTTAAAATCAGGATCCAAGGGAAACATCTTTGCTTTTGTGACCAATTTTCTTAAAATAATAGCAATATTATCAGCAGAAGGAGTTACTGAACACAGTTTATCGACGACCTTCATAGCACGTAGCAGGTTTGATTTGGCTGCATCCGAGACAATCGATGAATCGTTGGAACAATTATAAATATGAATAAGGGATGATGTAAGAACGGGATACACCGCGAAATCCCACGAGACCATGAGAAAGTCATGAAGTTGCATTTGTTCACAAACTTCAATGACGCGAATGGCAGCATTTGTACAAATAGAAACAGCACTTTGAGCCCCCTTTTTGGCGCTATCCTTTTCTATAAACGGGCGATGCAATAATATAAGTGCTGTACAATACGATAGACAGATTAACCCTATATATCATAACCAGTTAAAAAAGGTTAATAAAAAAGCTGTTATTATTATATCATTTTACCAGACATTGCTGTTAGCGATCGATCCTGTGCTTTCAGTTTGCTTGCTGGCGATATCTCGAGAAATGTAGGGAGATTGGCCCTCCAGTTTGAAAGTGCATTGTTGAGATAGGCAACAATTGAGTCACTGCCATGTTCTACGCTATATTTTTTAGCCCTAGGTGAATAAAGACCTTGAAGAATTCTACCCAAAATTTCAGAGAGTTTGATCATTTGAACAAAGGGCTCATTGATAGGAATGAATTTATCTGTTGAGTTCTCTACTACTTCTGGGTCTATGGAAGGGAACCTTGGCGAATGCTTATCTGTCTCTGTGGTTTTATCCATAACGTTTTCAATCGAAACATATTCGGAAGGATACGACTCGTCGCAATCCTACGTATAATGATTATTAACCATGTTTTCCATCTTTTTATATTTCACATCAAACAAAAGAAAATAATGCAGTTCTTTGACCTACTTCTTCAAATATAGTTAGTGGTTTTCCAGTTCCTGCAGAAAACCATCTGTCCAAGGTATAAACAGCCCACCAAACATTGCGACGTGTCTCTTTTTCTTCTTGGGGTATATCCCATCCTTCACTCGATCTATGTAATCCAATATCTTGACACTATGTATATGTGATTAACAAATGGTTATAAAGATAAACCTTATCATTAATAGTGATTACCATCCTAACAGCCTATTCATGAAGTATATCGATAAGTCAATCAAGATACTAAATACAATGTATTTCATTGGTTCTTACCACACAATTCATTAGCCATCCATTATACCAAGTTGTTGTATTTTTGTAGTGGTTGTTTGTAATCACAATAGCCTGAACAGTTGCTAAATCAGGAGCATAATCGCCATTGAGATATTTAAACATTCTATGGAACATGATGTCAGAAAAATTCTGTGAAATGGGAAAGTTGGCATCGGAATATTGTGGCAATGTGGTAACATAGCGGGCAGCAGCACCATACATTGCTCTTATTACAGGTGCTGCAGGTAAAGAAGCACGTATCTCTCGATATTCTTCAAGAAAAACCGATTTATTGATAACTGGTAGCAATGAATGAATATGAGCAAAGTAACTATGAATATGTCAAAAAGATGAGGATTTCGTATATATATTTCCGGATTGTACATACACCTTTAAAAGATAATCACTTGTCCGCTTATCGATATCAGCAATTAGTCTAATATACTCATCAATAGAGTTGATTGTTTCTCCGGCTTTTAATTGACCAGTCGTAACAAGTTGATCGATCTGATCTTTTCTTCGATCTTCAAATGTCCCTGTTTTCAACACACAATAATAGTCGCTCTTTTTATTATGCTGGATTTGAATACCAAATTGTTCACTTAATGCTGCTTTATATTGCATATTTGACAAGATGTATCCCATGCTATATCCGCTAATAAACCTGCCTTCTTTAGTTAAATGCTGCTGCCGTAATGACTGTACTAAATCAACTGGTGAACTATTCGAGTTGGCGGAATGGTGGGATGATGTCTGAGACGGTGTTGGTGAACTGATAATTGATTTCTCCCTATCTCTTTCCACGCCATCATCTTTATCCTCTTCTACAGCCGTGTTTAGAAGACTCTCAATTCTCTTCAGTCTCGATTCTAAAGCAGTGATGTATCTATCTTATTTGTATAAGTTATTTATAGTGTTGTTGATATAATCGCTTTACCCTTTTCGAGGTCCTCTTTTTTTCACTCTATAAAGTAATAGTGATTAATGCATAGAGAACTATTAAAAATGAAGAAAAATTTCTTACTTTGTATTAAAGGTGCATGGCTGATTTATTCTTCTACACGTTTTACAATAACCGGAATTATCAAGAGAAATACACTTTATCTTTTTACGTCTACACTCATCACTAAGGAAACGAAACAAGAAGAAAAATATCAGATCCACCATCAACGTATTCATAGATTTTTTTAAAAACAGTATTTACCAAGCTCGAGTTGTATAAGGTTTTGCGGGTAAAGCAAGCGGTGCTCCAGAAGGCACAATAGCTTTATAGCGAGAACTCGACGTGGCAAACGATAAAAAGTTTGGATCGCCACTTTGTTGCTGTCTAGGATTTGCCATTGAAAGAAAAAGAAAAAGTTACAAGGAAATCAAGATGCACAGATGAATGATGAAGTTCAGGCGAGATAACAAGAATACGTTTTTTTAAAAAAAAATGTGCAAAAATATAAAAGAAAAGGAAATGGAGGCCGACTGACCGATCCAGCGTTGACAAAGCAAAAACCGGGGGAATTATTAAGCCGCTTTGGTGAAATCAAAGATGATTGGTTGGTTTTTATTGCTCTCAAAAAAATAAAATATGCTCACACCGTTGAGCACTTGGTGTAGACTCATGGCTACTTTGAAGCCAATTTATGACCACATCCTATTTTTTAGTAAGATGAATACAATCACCATTCTTCTTGATTGATATTCAGAACCAATATTCAAGTATCAAGCAATTAAATAGTCAACTATGCTTCGATGTACCAACACAAACAACTCTAATTCATAAAGATAATGATAAGAACCCTTTAATGTATATTTATCTCGTGAACTTTATTACGTGATTGTTATTAAACTAAAAATCAAATACTATATTTCCTTTATCCAGCTCTTCTGTAACCGATTTTGCTAAAACTCGCAATTGCTCATCCAAATGTTCATTACCAATGATGCTGATACGGGCATGGTGTTGATTACTTTCAAGAATCTCTGTTAATACTTGATCCAGGGAAACATTAAGGTCGATTCCACAGCTTGGTTTTCTACCACCTTCAAGAGGTCACTGTCACCAAACAAATCAATAATTTTCTTTATAGCTTTCCCAGCTTCCAAGTTTCATCAATGGATCCAGTTCGTATTTTTTGAGGCTCTTCATATAATGCTGTTTTCTATACTCCAAGCAGCAATAGTATGCACATGCTTGTTCGCTTAAATATACAGAGAGGGTATCTGGCCTATAAGTCCGATTTGAGACCAAGTCAGTTAAAATTATGTTTCAAATATACTTTTTTTTCATATTCATAATCATAATAAAATAAAATCATTCTTTATATAATACAGTTGGACCCCGATATCGGAATGGTGCATTATGGACCAAAACATATTCTATATTCGAGTTTCGAAATGCTATGCACGTATTTCATTGGGTAGCCTATGTTTTTCATCAAAAAAACAGTGACAAAAGACCATCAAAAGTATTCCGATATCGAGGTTATTCCATCAAACAGTATTCCGATATCGGGGCTCAACTGTATACACTTTTATTTGTATTTGTATTTGTATTTGTATTTGTATTTGTATTTGTATTTGTATTTGTATTTGTATTTGTATGTTATAATGGGTGCTATGTTGATGAATACCAGATATTATATTTCATTGTAGTCTTTGTGAAGGGAGATTATTAAGGGGTATTTTAGATACATATTTGATAGGTAAAAGATTCATTGTTACAGCCTTTGAACCATTTTCCTTCCTTTTGATATAGAGAGCCAGCATGTCATCAAAAACAGCTACTTTTCTTTCATCATAATTCTTGATTTGGTAATCATCCCCCTCACGCTGTAAGGTGTTACATTTGTAACTGTCGGTGAGTGTGAAAACCACTTCTCTACTTTGTTTAAGCAGAGGATTAAAATAATTGGAACCATCCATCCCACTCTGTAAATGTCGGTGACGTGGAAACCACTTCTCGTAAAGCAAACCAAACCATTAGAGGTTGGTTTGCCGTCAATCCGAGGATAAATAGATAGATTGAATAAAGCACCTGTCCAAGATGTGTATACCAGCTTTCCAATGAAGAGAGAGGGAACCAAGTTCTGTGATGCAACTGCTTTTCTTGTTGTTTGTTGTTTCATCCCTTGTTTTCCTTTTTCCTTCTTTCAACTTGTAGCAGCACCAAAAGAAGAAAGAAAGGTTGCAATAGAAGACTTGATTTGGAGACCAGCATAACAAAACAATAAGAGCTGTCTTGTTTTTGTTGGGGCTATTCATAAGTAGCGGTGATCCTTCTCCAAGGCAAAGATAACTGAGACAGTTCAGAAATGCAATGGCATAATGAAGACCTGGGTGTGGATCCAGTTTCATGTTACCATGATTCCAAAACATTGCAAGGGATGAGACCAACAACTTTTGTAGGTAAATAGAGGCGGACTGTAGTTATAACCAGGTAGAAGATATAAACCATAGTAGAGATACCAGGCTGAAATTTTTCATAAACCAGGCAAGCGGTGGTGTTCAATGTAGAGAGTTTTTTCATCTAATAAAATAAAGAGTTAATATTATTGTTTCTTCTTTTTTTTTCGTTTTTTATACTTACTGTAACTCTTGTTCTGTTCAGGACTTGCAGTTTTTCATTGAGTTTAACTTGACCAGTTTGAGAGTTTCTTTCTCTATTTAGTCAAACTAAATAATGAATATAATAAATACCAGTTCATAATAACAAAATAAGTGTTTTACTATTTACCTTTTGTTTGTTGTTTATCCGGTTTGCCACGAGTTCGATCAACTCCTTGGGGACCAACCTCATCCATTACTGATTTCTTTTGAATAAAGAAAAAAAAGAATAGATTCTTTTCTTCCTCATCCAGATAGTAAAAGAAATAAATCCCTTTCAT
>VCJH01002592.1:0-12649 GCA_024140565.1 Backusella australiensis | reverse complement strand
GAAAAAAAAAAAAAAAGAAAAAAATAACACCGCTTGTTTCTTTTAACTCTCCCCTCTCTCTCTCTTTAGACTTCATAACTACTAATAAATATGCTTCGCACTGCTGCTGCTGTCCGTACTCAAGCTCGTGTCATTGGTCGTCGCAATGCTTCCACCAATGTTGCCGTCCAAAACATTGAGACACGTTGGAAGACTCTTTCCACTGCCGAACAAAACACCATTGCCAAGCAACTTGAGGAAGCACAGAAGGGTGACTGGAAGGCTCTCTCTCTTGAGGAGAAGAAGGCTGCTTGTAAGTTGTTTACTTTTATTTAGTCCTTGTGCTTGGAAACACCGTCATGACGATCAACTAATTCACACTTTATAATAAAGACTACATTGCTTTTGGTCCTCACGGTCCCCGTGAACCCTTGACCAAGCCTGGCCATACCGCCAAGGTCCTTGGTGGTGTCGCTGGTGTTATTGCTGCCTCTGGCGCTCTTTTCTATGCCATCCGCGTCAACGGTAAATATATTTATAATTATACAACGGCGATTATTTTAAAGAGAGATAATAAAGAGAATGTGTGTGTGTTAATAAACAATCCTCAATATAGGTCAGGAAACCCCCCACACCATCAGCAAGGAATGGGAAGAGGCTACCAACGAATACCTCAAGAGCCAAAACTCCAACCCCATCTCTGGTATCTCTTCAGAGGGTTACAAGGGTACCGGTTACGTTGTCAGCAAATAAGTGCACAATTCCTATTATTACACATCGCTTGGATTTTTTGCTACACGTTGATTACAAAAAAATATATATTATTTATCTAAAAAAATACATACTTGACAAAAAAAAAAAAAAAAAAAGATCAGACCACTTTTTTTTGTTGTAAATATCATTGTTATTATTGCTATTATCCATGTTTTGTTTATATTGTGCTTGTGATATTGTGATTTGACCTCCTGTCAAAGTGATACTATGACTTGGATGTTATCAGAAATGAACACCACCAGCACTCCCTTGCTTAAGCAGTGTTCAATCAACTCGCAGTCATTATGATGAAAATTACAATGTAGTTTTCAGCATGGTTACTTCATACACGTGGTTGCCATGGAAATGGCCAGCGAATAGACCCATCCTTTTTCTTTAGTAAACCCATAAAATAATACTCGCTTCAAAAAGCTTATTTTATGTAGTGGTTTGGTACATAGAGCAATGAATGACTCGGAGTATATTTATTTTCCCGATTTGTTTGTTATCTAACGAGCTATGATATTGAAGGACGGTGGCGATTGATGGATAAACCATCAATTGGCTAAGTAGAGAGATAGATAGATTACATAATGGCAATAACTTCACTCTTACCCATATGGCAATATTATATTTAGTTCATTTCTTATTTTTAGTAGTCCAATCACCTATTAAACCATTCTTTTTTTCGTTTTATATCTTTTAAGAATGGAGAAGCTACCTCTCGAAGTACTACACAGGGTATTTACCCAACTTCCTTGGACACAAAGGAAAAACTGTAAACTTGTCTGTCGATTTTGGGCAAACATCATGAAAGCAAGTGAACTACAATGTAACAATTCATTTTATATAAAGAATGAGAGAAATGAAGAGTCAATGTTGTCAAAATTTTTATCTGACATGCATCAAAAACCAGAACTGGCCTTCCAAGTCGAATACCTTACACTAGTATCTATTCCGGATGAACATGATACGAGACCGCTGGCTGCTCTTTTCCCTAATTTAAAAAAACTCCATATGATACCTGTGAGCACTGGAATATTAAAACCACCCAGTTACTTTGATTCTCTTGACCGACCAGCCTTGGACCTACAATCAAAATCGTTTGCTGGTATTACTTACGTTGAAGATTTCTTTCACTGCGAATTTACACGGTTTCTGGTATTAAACGGGCTATGCTCTTGTCTCGAAACGCTGGTTTTAAATGTCCAAGTTTATGGCGAGACTCCGAGTGATATATTCCCTTTGCTCAAGGACATGCCTGTTTTGAAAAAATTGACTATATACCATACTCCCATTGCAATAGATACATTCGAAACGATACATGCCAATATACCTTCATTGGAAACACTTTGTTTAAGTGATGTGGAATTTCTTCAAAGTGAACTGCCCCAAGATATACTGCCTGCGATGAAATTGACTTGCCTGAATGTCTCGTCATACGATAGCGATCATGAAGGAAAAACTAACTGGTTAAGATACATACCCAATAAATATCCCAATTTAAAGCACTTCAATTACGATATTTCCACTATATCCTATGGTCTAGAGCTTTGTGAAATCTACTCTGCTGAGTATCCAAGAATATTGCAAAGAATAGGCCCCCAGCTGGAATCTTTGAAAATTGTCGCTTGGATGGATACAGGATATCGAGCTGTTCGAACCTTAGGCAGCCGTATCAGGAATCTTGATATGTGCTTATTGGACGACAATGGTGGTTTTGGTGCTCTAGCAGAAACGAGTTCCTTTAAATACATCCAAAACTTGACGTTGTCTAATATACATATCACTGTTGATGTTAGCAAGCTAAAAGAAATGTCAAGTCTTAAAACACTCGCAATCAACTTCGAGGAATTAGGTGCTGATGATCTCTTCGATGAAGATAAAACCGAGGAAAGACAAACGTTTATTGAAGATGTGACAGTCGACATGAACCAACTTTTCCGGCAGTTCCCCACGCATTTGGAGATCGCTTCGATTGGATTACTGTATGCAAAATTTGATAATGAAAGAAAAGGGGAAGTTTTCAATATTAAAGAATTAACATTACACAATATCAATACAAATGGAGGAAGAATAGACCAGTTTATTTCAAACCATTTTCCCAACCTACATACGTTAAGTTTGGAAGATAGCTTCGAAGAAGATGAAGTCATCATGTTGCCAAAGCACCACTTCTCTCATCTTGCACTCTCAAAATGTTTCGCAAAGCTTAATGTTCGCGTTGCCACAAACGACGGAATTCTCGTTTTCAGCGCCCAAAGACAGTCAATGAAGGCCCGACCAAATTTAAAAAGTAAACTTTTACCAGTTTCTGAAAACGATATACAAGATCTGCCATGTGGCACTGTCATTTGTTCTTCTGTGGAAAAGCTTTTCATTGGTGACATCCAGGCTTGTTTAAAACGCGAGAAGGATAATTATTGACCATTAATGTATTGAAGTTTGAATTGATTAAAATAAAAATAAAAAGTATAAAGTACCATTAGCCTACCTCAAAAAATTCTAGATGTTTCTATTTTATTATTATGATTTTCTTTCATTGGGAGCAAATGGCTTGTTTAAAGTAATAACTGTTAATAGTCACGAAAGAATGAAATCATAATTAACTGATCCTGGAATATTCAACTTAGAATAAGCTTTACAAACACAAATTATTGGCAAACTATTCCAGTAAAATTTAGGCTTTTATAATAGAAAATAACCATTGGAATAGTTTGGTTTCTATTAATCTATTCTAATATTGTGGCATTTCGTAAAAAGAAGTAAAATAAAGCTAGATGTTGCACAAACTGCTAAAAAAAAGACACTTTTGAAAAGAGTAACCTTTAGCGAAATGTGCTACAAACATTGGTTCGATCGATTCCAAAGCATCAGTTTTTTAGAACTATAAGAATATCAGATATTTGCATTGCATTTATAAATAATATTTTATAATAAAAGATCAAAAATACGATATGCATGTAATCATATTTAAATCGAAAGAAGATTTGTCATTACTTTTCTCATTCGTGTCAGAAGGATTACTAGATTGTAATAGGGTATCAGTATAATACATTTACTTTATCAATAAATAGCACTCTAAGATACACGATTTATCATATCGTTAAAGAATGGGCACAAGATAGACATGCCTTTTTTTTTATTTTTGAAAGAACTGTCAAAATGTAACAAAGTCTGATATGCCTGAAATACTTAATTTCAGTAGTTTTAACAAATTGGAATCTATGCCAGTACTTTATCCTTGTTCATCATAAAAAGCGTTGATGGTTAATGGCTCAAAAATACCTCGATTTAACACCCACATAAAAATTTCCGAATTTCCAAAAATCGTTTAGGCGGACATCCTGCATTTCTTTGCTCTTTATTCCCCAAAAAAGAATTAACCAATAATACTCGGATGCATTTGTCATGCTTTCTTTTTAACCTTAATGAAATGACGCGCGCGAGGCTGGGATAATCTCAAAATCGGTTAAACTTTTTAGTATTAAAAAGTAATAAAGGACCTTTTTGTTCGGAATAAAAATCCTGTTTGGTATTTAACAATGATGCTGTCTGTTTCACAGTTTTAAAGCTTTTAATGGCTATGGTAAAGTCAATTAGCATTACTAAAAAAATATAAAATATTTAATGAATTATAACTTCAATTCATTCAGATTCTTATCAAGTCCCACATCTAATTGGATCTATAGCCATTAAAGAAGAAGTATAAATGATAGACATCGATTTAATTGAAAAAAAAAAAATCAAACAGAAAATAGGAAGACATGATCTCATTTTTCAAGTTAAACTTATACTTTTTTATAAGAACTATCAAAGGTGCAAACTCCTCTCAAAGCATCCTAACTTTATAGAACCAAATGTTTAGAGACTTCTGGATTTAAAATTGGGGCTAGCAATATGGTATTATGAAAGCACTGATTCAATCGATCAAAAGTATCGAAATCTCTTACTTGGATATAGAAGTATGTGACGATACGGCTTATTTTTTTTAAAAAAAAGGGAGTTGATTTCTTACCGTTCGGTATTCTTCATAATATACGGTTATCTTTTTATCAAATTTAAAGACAAGATGTATGGATTTAAAATTAAATTCGAAGTGTATATTTTTAGAAATTGATGCCCAAGAAATTTTTGATTTTTTTTAGGTCGAGAAGGAGAGAGTAAAGATATGTTAAAATCTGTTTTCATAGAAAGTGAAGATAGTTTAGAAAAAGTAGAAAACAATTTGGGAGTAGCACTTGTAATGCATTTAACTGGCATATTCAAAGAGCTGTAAATCGTTAAATTAATAAAAACAGAAATATATAAGAACAAAGTTGACATTACCGTCTGTTATTACTCCCAGAAATAAACGAATTCATAATATACAGAACTATTTATAAAGTACAAAAAATAAAACGATGGTGCTTATTCACTATAGCGCTTATTCTTAGTAGGTAATAAAAAAAAAAACTATCTAATGTAATCAATTTATTTAACTCTGAACAATCTACTAAAATAAAGAAATTAAAAGATGTACATTGGTTTTTAGATACTGCTATTCAAAAAAGAAATGTATGATTTGGAGCAGCATATCATCTATAATCGACAACGATTAATAGTGGCAAATTTGTGCTCATATAAACACACTTTCTTGGAAAACATCAATCTGTACTATATATGAAAACACCTTTATCCCTCTCTATAAAAATAATGTACATCTTTGTTATAACAGAAAAAAAGAAAGAAAGGCACCTTAACATGAAGAGCTTTTCTGCGAAGTCACCTGAATATGAAGTAATATCAAAAGCTTCTTTTTTTTTTCTAAAATGTCCACATTTTCTCAAGAACCACAGTTCCCAAACTACTTTGCATGTACGTATTTTGTGTGCACAAAAAAAAAAGGAGTGAATATAATTGGTATTGGTTTTTCGCGGCACGGAAGCATTACTTCATTTTTTATCACTTGATGTTCTACACAAAAAAAAAGAGAGACTACATAAAGCATCATTTTTAAGCAATAAGTTTTTAATTTAAAGCAAATGTATGACACTGACGACAATAGAATAAATGTCATTCTAGCTCTTCCGTTCGTTTTATTCTCCCTCTAAGTAAATAAATATAACATATATATATATATACATATGTCTAAATTTTTTTTTACACTTTTTTAAACAGATCAAATAATATTTGAGTTAACCCTTTATTTTAAATTTAATAATGTAAAAGTTTAAATCTTGAACCCCGAGATATTCTGTTGTCATTTTACTTAACATCAGCTCATCTGAAACAAGGGGTCAACAAGGTACACTTCCGAAAATGTAGTACGAGATTTTAAGTGGGTGGCCCCGTCATTGTCGGTCATTGTCCATATCGGAGATTCTTAAAAAAAAAATGGCAAAAAGATGAACTAAATTAAATACGAACTCCGTTGATACTTTTTTAGAAGAAAAAAGTGGACTTGCACTATGACGTTACACACAAGCATCCTTATATAAACGGATGGTTCTCTTTGTCTTCTCTTTTCTCTTTCAGTAACTCTACTTTTCTTAAAAACTTTAATCAATTAACTTATTATACATAAAATATAAAATGAAGTTCAATCTTGTTGGTTTCGCTACTCTTGCTTTAGCTGTCAGTCAAGTTCTTGCAGCAGATAAATGTTCCTGTGATCCATCAGATACTACTTGTTTGAGCAAGTGTGGTAAGTTTTGATAGCATGTTGTTTATAGTTTAGAGAACGTATTGTATGTGTTTCTCTTATGGTGAATGAAATACACACAGATATTTCTTCCAAGATAATCTGTTTTTCCAAAAAAAAAAAAAAGATTTATTCTAATCATCATTTAAATAGTTACTGATACCAACTCTTGCGTTACTGCTTGTGATGGTGATACTTCCTGCTACCAGCAGTGCATTAACGGCTGGCCAGGTGTTGAAGGCACATCTGATAGTGATGCCGCCGCCCAAACTACTGCTGGTGCTGATGCTACTAACACCGGTGCTGATGCTACTAACACCGGTGCTGATGCTACTGAATCACCTGCCGTCACTCCTGCTGCTTCTAATTCTGACAGTTCAAACGCTGTTAGCCAAGCTTCTTCTGCCGTAGTAACCGGTGTCTCATCTGCTCAAAGCGGTATTTCTGCTGTCGCATCTAGTGCTTCATCTGCAGTCTCCAGTATTGCTTCTTTGGCTAGCTCAGCTGTCCCCACTACCTCGGGCCAACCCAGTAGTGCAGCTGCTAGCGCCTCTTCCACCCCAACTCCAACTGAGAACGCCGCTAGCGGTCTCCAGATTCCTGCCATTGGTATGACATTGCTTGCTGTTGGTCTTGGCATTTTTGGTCTCAATTAGATATTATCAATTTTCTTTCCACTTTAAATACTGAATATAATCTTACATACATTACATATTTTACTGTAAATTAATACCATTGTATATTCTATTTAAAATATATACACTGCAATAAAAATATTTTTTTTTAATTAATATGTCGTCATTGCGCATTTGACGTTTTTATCATTTGTGTACAATGATCTGTAATACAAAAAATGACGGATTTTTTCTCACTTCTGGATCGAAGTCTTCGATTCTGACTTGATTGGTCCGGCAGATTTTTTTACACCAATAAGAGTTGTTGAAATGCATTTAGTTCTGCATATTTTTGACCACTACTCATCTTCATGATTTATTGAATTCAAAAAGAATGATCAATTGTAAAAAGGCTTAAATTGCTAACTTGCAGTTAATTTTATTTACTTCTGTTTATTTTTAACCAACTTGGACAAGCAATGCACTGGCTCAAAAGACATTGTATACATATTTATATTAGTCTATCACATGATACATGGTGGGTAGCAAGTCTATTATCCGATTAATTGGGATAATAAAATATATATAGCGAACTTAAAGTCTAGGATGTAATCCACTACAAGCGACATTTATGTTAAAAGTTAACAATCGCTTCTAAAAGATCATATATAAAATATATATAAAAAAAGAGCAAATTAAGGTTTAGAATATTCGATCAAGTATAAGACTCAGTTTATGAATATACTAATCAAAAAAGTCATCTACTGATACATAGAATCTCATTGAAAGTGAATAAATATTACTTTGAGTTTATTTTATGGGGCGAGATGAAGTATCTATATATTAAAAAAGGGTGAAGAACCTCTTATCTAAATCGTGATAATGTTCAAAGCCAATAGATAGCTTGTAATGCATACTCTTATTGTGTTTTCTATTGTATTGTGGTATTGTGTTGAGTGTTCAGTGTTTTTTATAATAAATTAAGGGCATTGATTCTAAAATAGCTGCTTTGTTGATTAAACTTGAGCAATTATTATAAACACCGTGTAACAATTTTCTTCGGAATCCTTCCCAATATCGCCATAAAAAGAGGAACCCAAAGGAATTAACATGGTTTTAGAAATAGAATTTATCAACGATTAGATCTATGTTTTGCTTTGATAAATTGTATTTTACGCCAACCGATTTTGTTTGCATTCAAATTCACGCAATATCTAGCCAAACAATAACAATAGTGCATTGTGATGAAACAATTCAAAAAAGGGTTTGTCAAAAAAATATATATTTCATTTTTTTTTTTTTTTTTACTTTAACATTTAATCAATTCTATTTCTTGAAGGATATGTTTGGTTTTTCTGTAAGTGACTCATTTATATGTCTAAGTTTTTTAATTAAAGCATTTATATCTTCCCTTAGGATACCATGTTAGGTGATGATTTTCATCGCCACATGAAAATGTAATGTCATAAAAATGTAGTGTCTACTCGAAATAACTTCTTCAATTTAGAGTTTTTAATGGATTGCTCCCAGTCCTTGCTGCCATGGTATCGTTTACTTTGATCATTGCTGAGGCTTTAAAATATAGTAGCAACATTTTTAATCAAAGAAGAAGCAGTAACAGCTCTCTTTTAAAAACTCAAAACGGTGTGAAATGGTTTAAGAGATATGGAGCAATCTATGTGGGTGAGCAACTGGAGAGCGACACAGATATGGATTTTGAAGCAAGCCCATGTCGTTGGACAATATTTACTCTCTCAAGAATTATGTTATCTATTACCCAAGTATCCATTTTTACCTTCGCTATTCATAAAAGCATCCGGGATGCACATAGCCCATCTGACAGTTTGGAAACTGACACTTTAAATAACTTTACAATTTATGTTGTTCATGCTGTAGCTTGGGTAAATCAGATTGGTAATTTTTTTTAATGATTTTTACTAAACTTTGGGTAATGTGTTAGGTCTACTTATTAACTTTATCTTTGCTAAATTTCTGGTTATCACGTACACCTAATCATCTTGCGGATAATATATGCATCCATCTTGACACTCTTTGTTTTTTCGATATTGTTCAGAATACTTTGAATGTCAGATCTAGTTACTTCATTCACAAAACAAATATTGCCGTATTGGAGTATCGCGTTTATCTTTACAGCTTCTTTATTGATTTAGTTCTACTTTCTATTATCATCCATGAATCGCGTAAAGCCCCTCTTTACCCGCTAATATCAAAAACGGTATGCTTTACAAATCATAGAAATGAAATATGATTTTACAAAAAAACTTATCTTATCTTAATAGGGTCGCACAAGATCCAACGAAGGTTGGTGTTCAATTTATTCAAGTTTCGTATTTAGTTGGGCTGCTCCAATTATGAAAATTGGATATCAACGAACGTTACAAGATAAAGACATGACGGAGGTGCCAACAGAAAACCTTTCCGAGAGTATTTTGCGTAAATACCGACGTAATAAAACTAGAACAAGTATTATTATTTCATTCGGTAAAACCCATTTCTGGGCAATCATACAGCAATTCATTTACGGTGTTATTTGGTCTATTGTCCAGTTTCTTCCTCCTTTGATTTTGACAAAAATAATTAGTTACATCGAAAATCCTAACGATGAAACTGTTGGTACTGCCTATCTTTATATTTTGGAGTTGTTTGTAGCACAATGTATCGAATTACTTTCTGTACAAAAAATGCTTTATCTTGGTCGTGTCTTATGTGTCCATATTCAAACAATTGTTACTGGGGAAGTCTTTGCTAAATCCTTACGCCTGCGAGACGGAATCAATAATGGGGAAGATCAACCGGATAAAGATACCAAACATCAAACGAAAGGAAATATCAACAACCTTCTATCAGTGGATGCTCAGAAAATTAGTGACTTAGTCTACTATTTATACTATAGTTATTCTTGCCCGATTCGAGTTGTAACAAGTATCTGGTGCTTATATAATTTACTGGGGAACTCGGCTTTATGGGGTGTTCTCTTAATGGTTGCTTGCCAGCCTATAATATACTTTATGGGTACTCGATTCCAGAATCAGCATGAAGCAGTCATGGTGGCTACAGACAAAAGAATGAAATTGATGAGTGAACTCTTATCATCAATAAGGATAATCAAATTCTTTGCATGGGAGGGTCCTTTTCGAAAGAATATAACCACGATTAGAGAAGAAGAATTAAAGGCCGTTCGCTCGCGTCTCATGACCTTTATGTGGATGATCAATGCTTGTTTCTTTGTACCTGTAGTTGTTATGACGGTTGTATTTTATATATATACACAAGAGAATAAATTGACAGCATCTGTTGCATTTACCTCTTTGGCTCTCTTTAACGGATTAAGGACTTCAATTGAAGATATACCTCAAAACATTTCTCTATATCTGCAAGCAATGGTGTCGGTTAAACGTGTTGAAACGTTTTTGGAGGAAGAAGAGGTGGAGCACTTATCTCAGGAATTACCTTCATCTAAAACTGAAAGTGGAGCCACCATTGGATTCGTTAATGACGCTTCTTTTAGCTGGGAAAAGCCTTCGGCTTCTGCTGATACCACCACTGATAAAGTTATTCTCAAGAATCTGAATCTCTCTTTTCCCCCAAAGAAGCTCTCCATCATCTGCGGTCCTACTGGTTCAGGAAAAACAACATTGGTTGCCAGTCTTTTAGGCGAGACCTACTGTATCAAAGGAAGTGCCATCTTGCCACGTATCATACCCGACCAGACGAGTCCCTTGGGTGGTGCTGTTTCTGGCATCGCCTATGTCGCTCAAACTGCTTGGCTACAAAACTGCAGTATCCGTGAAAACATCTTGTTTGGTTTACCCTATGATAAGGAACGCTATGAGGATGTGCTCTACATGACCGCTCTTACTCGCGATTTGGATATTTTTGAATTTGGTGATGCTACCGAGATTGGAGAAAAGGGAATTGCACTCAGTGGTGGCCAGAAGCAAAGAGTCTCTATTGCGCGTGCTATTTATTCTCAGGCAAACACGCTGATCCTCGATGACTGTCTCTCTGCAGTGGATGCCCATACTGCCAAGCACCTGTATGATTACTGCCTGATGGGACCTCTTATGAAGGACCGAACGGTGATTCTTGTGACACATTATGTTGGACTTTGCATGGATGGAGCATCCTACATTGTTGCACTTAAAGAAGGACAAGTCCATGGAGCAGGCTCACCCAAGTCATTACTGAAATCAGGCGTTTTGGGAGACGAGTTATCTCGAACCAAAGATAAAGAGAACGAAAATGAAGGAGAAAAAGCGAAGATTTCTATACCTGTCATACCAAAATACTTAAATCAAAAAGAATGCGAGGCTGAAGGTGCAAAACTAGTTAAAGAGGAACAGAGAGCAAAAGGAAGTATTTCATTGTCAGTTTATAAGAGTTACATCGATGCCTCTGGGGGGATCTACTTTGGTGTATTTGTCATTCTCTTGTTTATAATAACGCAAGGCTCCTCTCTTCTTCACAGCTACTGGATTAAAGTCTGGGCTCAGTCATATAATGAAGATTCGCCATTTGTTGGTAGAATAATGGAATTATGCGTTAATTTTTACAGCACCTATGCGAATTCTAAAACAACAATGGAAGAAGTATCCCTAAACGCAGGGTCTTCAATCAACACCCTCTACTATTTTAAAGTATATGTCTGTATAGGGATTTTAACTTTTATTTTAACCGGTCTCCGTTCCTTCGTTCTTTTCAGTGGATCACTTAAAGCTTCAAAGCAAATTCACAATCAAATGCTAGAAACAGTCCTTTTTGCCAAGGTTCGATTTTTTGATGTAACCCCCATTGGCCGTATCATTAATCGCTTTTCTTTTGACATGGAAACGATTGATCAAGCACTCATTCCCAACATCTCTTTTTGTCTGTTTTACCTTACTTCCACGTTGTCTGTTTTACTTGTAATATCCAAAGTAACGCCCATCTTTATTATTCCAGGTACTCTAATTGCTCCGCTGTTTTTTATTGTTTCCTCTTACTATTTACGGTCATCAAGGGACCTGAAACGTCTACACTCTGTGACACGAAGTCCTATTTACTCGCAGTTCAATGAAAGCATGAATGGTGCAATGACAATACGAGCCTTTGGGTGCCAACGACGATTTTTAGAAGAGAACAATGTCAATCTAGATAACAACAACCGACCTTTCATATGGCTATGGGCTGTTAATAGATACTTTTCAAGTTTGGCTGAATTTCTTAGTTCACTTGTTGTTTTATCAACTGGGGTTACTTTAATTCTTGCCCGTGCTTGGATCGATCCTGGTCTGGCTGGACTATCTCTGAGCTACGCCTTAACTTTTACCTTTCAGCTCTGTATGATTATCCGATTATATGCTAATAACGAAATGAATATGAACTCCGTTGAAAGAACTTTTGAATACTGTAACGTTGACAAGGAGACCATTTCAAATGTACGAGAAAACATGCCGATTCAAAGTTGGCCAGAAACGGGCTCTTTGGAAGTCAAAGATTTAGTAGTAAAATACTCACCAGATACACCAGCAGTCTTAAATGGCATATCCTTCAAATCGAATCCATATGAAAAAATAGGCATTGTTGGTCGCACAGGATCTGGTAAGTCGACATTGACTTT
>VCJH01002589.1:6718-18888 GCA_024140565.1 Backusella australiensis | reverse complement strand
TTTTTTTTTTTTTTTGTATTTCCTCCTTTTTCTTCTTCTTTTTTTTCTTTTCTCTTTTTCCCGTTTACAAATAAGGCCAAGCTTGATTTAGAAATTACATAAAAATGCAGACCATTAAATGTGTAGTTGTTGGTGATGGTGCTGTTGGAAAAGTAAGTTTATTTTTTATTTTATTTCTTTTAATGAAGAGGGAAAAAAGGCATCAGGAAAGATGCTGTTTTCTTGATTTGTATGTTAAAAAAGAAAGGGTTTATTTGTAGACATGTCTCTTGATCTCATATACAACAAATAAATTTCCTTCTGAGTACGTTCCTACCGTAAGTGCCATCATTTATTACTGAAAAGAGAAGAAAAAAAGTATTTTTTTCTTGTAGTAAAAACATTACTTATACACACTTTGTATTTTGTATTATTAGGTATTTGATAATTATGCTGTCACAGTTATGATTGGTATGTAGTGTAAAAGAGTAGCGACAGAGCAATGTACTCACATTTCCATCTTGTTTTCTTTTCTATCTTGGGGGGTTTATTATTTTATCATCAATGAAACAACGACAACAACGATATTATCTCATTTCTATGGCAAAATGTTTATAAACAAAAGGTGAGGAGCCCTACACACTTGGACTCTTCGATACAGCCGGTCAAGAGGATTACGACAGACTTCGTCCATTATCGTATCCCCAAACAGATGTTTTCCTCGTTTGTTTTTCGGTAACTTCACCGGCCTCTTTTGAGAACGTGAAGGAGAAGTGGTTCCCAGAAGTACACCACCACTGTCCAGGCGTGCCCTGTCTTATTGTCGGCACGCAGATCGATTTGCGTGATGATCCAGCCGTCATTGAGAAGTTGGCCCGACAAAAGCAGAGACCCATTCATTTTGATGCTGGAGAACGTCTTGCAAGAGAGTTGGGGGCTGTCAAATATGTGGAATGCTCTGCTCTTACTCAGAAGGGTCTCAAGAACGTATTTGATGAAGCCATTGTTGCTGCTTTAGAGCCTCCTGTGAAGAAGAAGTCGAAAAAGTGCCTTGTTTTGTAATAAAAATAAAAATAAAAAAAGAGACAACATAATAACATATAAATCTCCCTCCTCCTCCCCTTTTCTTCTTCTCCACCCTCTTTTATATCTGTACTTTTTCATTTTTAACAAGTAATCCCCTCTTTTTCTGATGTTCTTCCCCTTCTTCTTCAACACCTTTGTTTCTTTTTCTCTCTCCTCTTTCTTTTTTATTTTATTTTATAATATTCCTTAAATCAAACTCATCTCCTATAAAAAAGAGAGGGAAAAGAAAGAGAGAGAGAGAGAAAGGCATAGAAGTTAAAATATATAAAACAAGTTTTTTTTTTTAAAAAAAAAAGTAATCGCAACACGCATTATAAAAAAGCCTTTTTATGTGTGTTTTTTGCTTTTTTATATAAAAAAGTGAGAAGAGGAATTTGGTTAATATATTTTTACAAATGTATCACAAGAATAAAATAAAAAAGTAAAGGGATCACAGGAAATATTGGCTGCCCGGGCCAGCCGTAAGAGAATTATCACCTTGCGTATCATTTTCCAAGAATATTTTATAATCAGTGGGCAAAATCTCTCTCTTTTCCTCAGGCACCTTTAGAATAGCTGCCTTGTTACCACAGCGATAACAGTAATTTGGCGCCGACCACAAGGTCACTAAATTCTTATCCATAAACGGATAGTTGTATCCTTCGTCTACTAACTGATGGCTTCTGACAATCAAATCAATCCCATTATTGTGACAAAACTGTAAATAAAGAGAGTTATATAATAATTAATGTTACACACTCGTCTTGTACGCTGTTATTATTATTATTATTTTACCGCTGTGGTAGGTAAGGGTCCAAATAGGTAGCCTCCTCCTCTTGGACTCAGAGCCCATGCTTCTACCTGAGTTTCGGGATCAGACCATAACAAATCTAATATTTAAAGAGAGAATCCATAAATAATCCCTCTCTCTCTCTCTCTCTCTCTTCCTTCTTTTCTTTTCCCTTTTTTCCCTTTGTTATGTTCCTCTTTTCCTTTCTCCAACACAACACATTACCACAATGACCACCACTTTGCGGCAATTCCTGCATTCTAAACAAGGTTCTATATTTATGTATGATGGATGCTTTAGTATTATTATCATGACATGAATCTTATCTTACCTAATAGAATCAACAGATGGTAACTCAGGTGATAAACCTCCATGTACACAAAATATAGTTCCATCAATAATCTTACAAGATAATAACAATAATAATTGAGTTAATGATTAGATATTTGATCCGGCCAATGATAGCGACTTACAGCAGCCAAAGGCAAATAGTCAAAAACGGTACAACACCATTCCCAAACCTTTGTGTTTTGATACTTTGCCAAACATTCGTCTTTTACATATATATAAATCAATTTAATGACATGAAGATAGAACAAGTGTATACTAAAACTCACCATAGAATCCATAAACTCGAGTCACATTACGACTTTCATGATTTCCTCTTGTTAATGTAATACGATCAGGATATCTAATGCACATTTTAAATAAACTCACTCTGAACAATGCAACCCAACATGATAACTTACTTGACTTTATATAACAGTAATAAAGTAAGCGTTTCGAGTGAATATCTTCCACGATCAACAAAGTCACCCTTTTGTTTTTTATTCTTATTATCACACACAGACACACACACACACGTACGAGAAGCATTTTCTTACCATAAATATATAAGAGGTTTCAGGCAAGTCACCTCCTACCTCGAATATTTTTAAAAGATCATAAAACTGGCCGTGAATATCGCCACAAAGTGTTACAGGTCCGTTCACAGGCACAACTGTAGATTCTTCTGCGAGTATCTCTTTCAACTTTTTGTTTTTTCACATGTTAATATCTTTTGTATTTCACTTCTTCTCTCTCTCCTCTAACCTTATTACATAATTGTCGCATGTCGTTCTCTGACAAATATTTGCATGCTTTAATAGATTCAATACAAGCATCAATGTCCATCTAGTGCGTATTTTTTTCTGGTACTTTTTTTAAGGTTTATATATAAGGAAAATACAATAAGGTTTCTATGACAACTTAATAATAGTATCAAGATATTAAATAGGTGCGAAGAGCGTAAACCAAAAAGAAGAAAGAGAGAGAAAAAGGGAGATAAAAAAGGAGTGAACAACCTGCGCGTTTATGCCAATGATGAATGAGGTCATCAGACAGACCATGTTTAAAACCCCGCTATATGCTCATGAATTAGATTCATGAGCGATAGACGTGATCACCAAAGGATGTATAACTTGGAACACGCTATACCATGGTGATTTCATCGATTCTAGAATAAACAAGAGTGAAAATTATGGAGTCTAAAAAAACCTACGTTCTTACTATTACACTGAAAGCATAAAAAACCTGATCTATCCGCACAACATCAGACAAACAAAACCTTAATTACAGCCATCATATAACTTGAATTCTGTTTCTGTATTATTGATTTTTATGGAAAAAGGGTGCTATAAATACTAAATAATAGTTCAAGTTACATAGGTTATCTTTCATATCACTTATCTGAATTCTATATTAAAAACCACTAATTTACTTTTATAAAAATATTCAGTTACTTGATTCCAATGCAATCTAGATCAACAGCAAATAGCAATAGTAGTAGTAAACTAAAGTAACAAACAGCGTGATCAAACTGTTGAATAAACATATTTTCGTGCTGAAAAGGACCTTCCTACTCTTCCCTTTTATAGGCACCATTATCACAGTTGTTTATATTAACCGATTTTCTTCAATATTAGAATAAGCATACGAATTTGTATTCTTCTTACTACTAGGTCTTATAATAAGTGCTCAAATCTGACTTTTTTTTTTCGCAGGCGTATATTTTATTTTCAATGACAAAGACTAGTAATCGATCAAAGTCTGAGATGCCAATTGAATCTTTTGCAAAATTGCCAATAAAAACCTGGTACCAAGTTGCAGATCTTTGTTTTTGAGACTTTACTTGAGTTAAACCAAATAAAGACCTTTTCTCATGTTGATAAATGGAGTATACTAAATCGCCGTCAATCTTTTTTTCCTGGTGCACCGCAAATTCCATCGTTATGACTGACACCTAGTCATTTCAAAGGGATCGTGACTTTATCAATAAAATGTTGTAAAAAAAGATCATTGTAATTTGTTTTCAAATCAGTTAAACTATCATTCTCCTTAACGTTAAATATTATTCATTGTTTTTACAACAACCACTTTTATCAGCTCATTTTATTACAGAATAAAGTCATTTAATAAGAATCTGACTCGTTTTTTATTAAGCAATGTCCTTAGATTATGGCTAATCCATAATGCATTAAACTATATGATCAACTGACATAAAGTTTAAATATTAGATGAAGATCACTCAATACTATGAAGACAAGCAATGATGATAGAGATAAGTAAAAATAAACTCTTTTTTGTGCATTTGTTTTTCATTAACTAAATCAGGAACAATAATTTGTGTAACAATCCAACAACAACAACAACAAACCATATAGTTTTTTGTTTTAGTGTTTTCTTTCTTTTCTCTTAATAATCATTATCAAAGAATAACCATAAAAAATGCAGAATGATATGTACCAACACTATATGATGGAGCAATATCCTTATGCTCAAGATATTGGTAAATCGTCCATTTGTGGATTCATAAATATAAAATTCGGTGGCCCACTTGCGTGTTTTATTTGGATTGTAAGTTTTAGTCATCATATGTAATCTATATGTCTCCTAACTTATTTTTTATCATCAGATTATCAATATGTATGGTTGCGTACTTTCATTCCAAGGGAAAAGCCGTAAATATAAACTAATGATATATGATTCATCATCACGATTATTTTAATTATTTATTTATTTAGCCATCTATTCTTATTTAAATCATGCAATGATACTTGTTCAGGGATTTGTTTGTCTATGGTTTGTTATCTCTGCATTGATTTCACTTTATTTATTTACAACAGTAAGTCCTTATAGATGGATATAGACACCCCCCTTTTTTATAACCAAATATATTCGTGTTCATAGGATAAGCCGTATTTGCTTAGATTATCGCATAGACTAGCGTGGTCAAGCGTACTCATCTTTTTGGTGTATTACTTTATAGCTCTTGTCATATTCGGTGTTCAAAAGGATGAATTTGACGATTGGTGTATTGACAGGTCAAGACAGGATGTCGATCAAACATATGCGGTTTCGGTCAGCAGCGGCTCCAAAGTACAATTATCGTACACGCCTTCCGTGGCTGGATCTGATTTATATAATTGTAATCGACTTTGGGAGAGTGAAATTAAGTTTTCTTGTGTGTTATTTACGATTCTATTTGTGGTTTATGTAATGTGTTTTCTTTTTTTTAAAAAAAAAGAAACAAGAGGTCTAATTTCTTTTTGTAATAGATCCATTTTGCATATTGTTTCTGGGTATACACACAAGATACTTATAAACATTATAGACATGTATTCCGCGCTGCAGAAGCCAGAATGACTGGCGTAGTGCAAAACCCACCACCGGCGCATATTTCTCAAAGCACCAACATTATGAATAACATTGTACCTCAGGCAAACGAAAAGCGAATTGAAGAGGATAATGATGAACAAAAGAGCCTGGCACAAATTGCGAGGGCCTTTTTTAGTAAATCGAACAAGTAGAGTCTATACCCCTCTTTTTATTACTCTTTAAAATAACTCTATTTTTATAATAACAATAATAAAACATACCACTATGTTGGATGAACAAAGGAAAATAGAAGATGAATATTACACAATTTTATTTTATTTAATTTTAATTAATTTATCATTAAAATCGCTGTTGCTGTCAGTACTATTTTGTAGAAAACAGAAATACATAATGTTCACTCCCTATTAATTTGCTACTCTCTTAAATCAAAATAATAATTATATCGCTTTTGCCAAGAATTAATATGATTTAATATGCAAAGTTTATGAACTCATGTTTTTTATTTACAAAAAGAAGAAAATAGGGGAATCTAATTTGGGGGTGGTATCATTTTTTTTTTCTTTTTACCATATTTTACACTTATTTTTTGGGTTCATTTTACTACCAACAGGGCAATGAAATACTCTTGAAAAATCTTCAGAGTTCTGAAATACAGAGTTTGCTCTTATACTGTCAGGAGCATGTTCTTCATGGACCTACATGAATCATTATTAAATGAGTGAAACAACAAAAGGAGTCCTTTTTTAATTCTTACCGCATCAGCTAGTGTACCAGATAAAGGCTTCGAGCAGAATGATCTACCGGCACTAATAAAAAAAAGTGCCTCAGGAGAGAATTGGTGTAAACCTGGAAGAACAGGATCAAATGATTTCCCGCTATCCTTTAGAACTTTATATGCATGATAGGCAGCTGCCAACCCTTCATTATCAGCAATGTTTTCATCTAATGTAAGCTAGATGGATATAGACATTTTTAGTAAACTCCCCATACATCTAAATCTATACACTTACAGTCCCATCAATATGGTATTTCTTTCCATCGTCATCACGAACAGTTGCTTTTGAGTATTGCTTTGTAAAGCATTCAGATTTCTCTACATATTTATTAAGAACTTCTTCGGACCACCAATTTCTTTCGATGCCAAGCTCATCATATTGAGATCCAAAATCATCAAATCCATGCTATATAGAAATATCAATTAAACTGATAACCTTATTTTTTTTTTCTTTCTTCGAAATTACCGAGTATTCGTGTCCTAAAGTTTGACCAATAGCAGCATAGTTAATATAATCAGGATATTTACTATCAAAATTTGGCTTTTGTGCAAATCCTGTACTGACAAAAATCTATATAATAAACAGGTAAATTAAAAACAAATAAATTAAAAATAAAAATAAAAATAAAAATAAAAAATTTACACTATTTTTTGATAATAAATTAAAAGCATTAATCACTTGTGGACTAGAGACACCTAGCCACTCTGTACGACCGATCGGCCTGCCAAGAGTATTCCAATAATGTTTTAAAGTCCATTGTCTTACTGATCGTTCATTCTCATAAAAGTTTTCTGTGTCCATTTCTAAACCGTTTGCAAATTCATGGATCTCGTGTGGTGAACGTTGATCTGGTGAAGATGTACTGTAGCCAACTGATTTTTCCATAAAATTCAACTAAACGAAAAATTAGCAACTTTTTTTTTTAGTACTTAACTATACAAATACCTTTTTGATAGCTGCATCACGGGTATCTGAATCAAGCCAATCAGCCATTTCTATTCTGCTGTGCAAAGCACTTTTAATATTCTCAGAAATGGTATCCAGCAACAGTCTATCCTTTTCACCATCTTTAAATGACAGCATGGCATAAAACCGACCTGCCAATAAAGAGAATTTATCCAAAACATCATCCACACAAAGACTGGCACGGGTTTGAAATGGTGAATCCGGAAAGAGCATTTTTACTTGATTATCAAGTCTTGGCGCCTCACGGAGTGTCTTGTGGACCAGGATAAAGTCCATCAGGCTATTGCGATTGATTGAGCGTGATTCATCCAGGATGTTTGAAAAGTAGACGAGCTCAGAGAAATACGGTGTCTCATCATAAATGTACACTTTGAGAGGACGGTTGGGTATATCATAGCGCTGGAAAATGTCATGGAAATCAAGTAAAGGGAAAAGATCTTTAGCTTCGTCGATCGTATAAATTGAAGCACCTCCATCTTCTTCCATACTTTATATGTATTAGTTTTCCTAAATTAGGGCAATTTTTAAAATTCTGGGATTTTAATACCTTAATTTTGTTAATTCGACTAGCTTTGTCTGAACAGACATTGCATTATCCACCATGGAATAAATTTCTGACTCCGTCAAAGGTGCCAAACCGGCCTCTTCAAGCTGAAATCCCCGCTGCAGATCTCGTTTTGTTGAGTTGTCCGTGCCGAATAACGAAAACATCAATTCAAACAGGGTGTCTCGACCAACCTGAAGCATCAATGGTTCTTCTTCTAGGGTGGGTGCAGAGATGGTCAATGCCATGTTTGTTCGATCCTCATCGTCCGGATACATCTCTAATGTAAACAATCCACCCACTTCCATGATCAGGCCCTCGCTTTTGGGGTATGCAATGATATCAAGCTGCTGTGCTGTGATTTGAAATATACTATCGTTCTCTTCCTGGTTGTGGATTTCGTCTGCTCGTAACTTGTAAATTTCCTCAAAAAAGTAAGGTCGCGAGACTTGATCAAATAATCCCGTTTCGATACATGAGTTGTAGTAATCTTTTAAAATACGAAAGTTTTTACGATCTACTTGACGGCTTTCTTCGGTGACTATTTGAAACGAGGATAGAGAACGTGTCGAACGAAGCACTTCGCGATACGTTCCTTCTAAAAGTACCCTCATCTGCTCTCTATTCTTGTTTGACTCTACTTCTAAGATACCAAAACCTTTTTCATATTTTTAGCTTGAATATTTATAGTATATATAAATCGTTTTTTATTACTACCTGCAGATTCCTCAGGTATAATTGTATTTTTAATCCAATTTCCACCTAACGAGAGGAACTAACATTTTTAGTTTGATTTACTTTATATTAAATTTCATCATCATCGCTTTTTTACATGTGTATTTATAGAAGTCAGAGCATGGATCGATATTCATATTGATTGACTCTAGTATTCTGGATGCAGTTTCGATACATGTCTTTGATAAACATAAACCGTCATTTGTTGGTGCTGAGAGGTTGGCGTTGATTGATATTTGGGAAGATGACATGTACAAAAAGGAATTAAATTAATTAGAATGTTTATATTTATTTTGGTTTTAAAAAAAAAAGGGAAAAGTAGTAATAATAATAAAAGAAGAAGAAGAGAAAAATGAAAACAAGATACAGAATGTGTGGCTTTATATCTACAAACTTGGAAATAAAAGGCTAGAACCAGTCAAGTTCTAGTCATCAAAATAAACATATTCAAAAGGTCAATCTTGGTGTAACTTTTATTTGTTCCGCTTTTTTGGGTATCACAGAGTGGGTTACTACATTTGGAGATAGTGTTGTATTGCCCTTTTCTGACGATCCAAACTCAGGCTGCGCCAATAGGAATCCCTCTTTCTATTTGTTACTTTAATGGTGCCATTTGGGAAAGTCAATATAGTGGATCACCAAAAAGTTGAATTGGAGTTGGTGAGATGCTATGTTATTATTTTGGGGTGTCCAAAAGTGGGAGCTCATTTCATTAAAGTGATGTGAATGGAGTATCCTAATGAAAATATCAATGTGAAGACGCGAAAAAAAAAGATGCATTTATTATTCATTCGAATTTTGTAACATATAGTCATACAACAATCGCCTCTGATACCACACTCCTTGTTTATATACATGTAATTTATAAATTATACATATATTTTTAGTAGATTGGGTGCATGTTTGATCGACTTTGGAACAAGTCCACATTATTATCATCATCAGTTTCAAACACAGTAACCTTGATATAGATGTAGAAAGGGAAGTGCCACTGCATCCATTCAAATAATAAAAAGGCGGTTACCAATAGCGACAAAACGGATAAACGCCACAAAGGTATACAAACGTTATAAAAATACTTCCTCCGCTCCATTTAAAATGAGATCTACATACACCGATTACCATAAAGAGTAGAACGCTATATTAAAAAAAGAAAGTGAGAGAGCGCATCTGACTTTCATGCTCTTGTTTAATTTTAAGTAAGAGCATCAGAACAAGAAAAAATAATTCAATCCACGCCATTGTGGCCATTCTCTTGTTTTCTGTGCTTGGGGGTAAACAACCACTTTTATTTTATATAGCATTCTTTTGTACAGATTTATCTTATGCAAGTGTGAAGGTGGGGAGAGGTCAAAAGGTGAATTATTTATACATGTCATACAAATATCGTACCAAGTAGAAGCATTATAAAAGCAAGGTGTATTTTTACAAAATTACATATTAAATTGGCACCGGGCAAATCTATTTTATAATGAAAAATGCATGTGCCTCCAAAAAAAGAAAGAAAAAACTCTATTTCTGTCAATAAAAATAAACAAAAGCACATGCTAAGGATAGCCTCTCTTTGTGACGAAAAGACTAAATGGTATAAAATACAGAACCTCTAATGTGTGTTATAAGTACACTGAATAAAGTAGTTCTTCAAATTTATCAGTCTCTTTTTACATACATGAGGCAAACATCGCATCCTCTTGATGCCAGTGCTTTTTTACTATAGAAAATTCAACTATTCTTTTTTATAGCATTTGCTAAACATGCAAACATGCAAACATGTTTAACGTTTTTATTAATTGATTATATAAAGCAGTTTCCTTCAAGATTGGATCATCCTGGAAGCACTTTAATAGAATTAGAGAGATCTAATCTTTTCTTTGTGAATGTTGTAAATGATAAAATTCGTAGGAACTCTAAATCGTCATATAATACAGGGGTTTTAGTTTTGACGTCGCATCGATAGTATTCATGCTCCATTTGGTTCAAAGACTTGAATGAAAAGCCGTGGGTTCCTGATCTGGCTAGACAAAATGTGGCAGTCTGAAAGGGTTGATGAAGTACTATATTGACATTTTCAACCAATTTACCAGAAAGGCTCAACACAACCAGTTTGGGAAAACATGTTGAAATGACATCTCCTATATCTCTGGTTATCTGATCACAACCAATATGCAACTTTTCAATATAATTCATGTGAGTTGCGAATAAATCAACTTGAGGAAAAGGGCATGTGATTGAGAAACTCGTCACTGTCGCTGGGCATCCATTCAAATATTTGGTGAGGTCGACCCATTCGAAACCATCCCATTTAGAAAATGACGCTTCCAAAGTAGTGAGCGCCACTATGTTTTTGAGAAACTCTAGGTGATGGATATCCGTGCCGGACAATTCGAGTTTTTGAATGTATCTCGACTGGCTGGATCGAGCGAGATATTCAATTAATGTTCCACCCTTACAGTGAAGAGCAAGCATCGTTTCAAATTGACAGTCTTTGCTATCGGATACCTCGAAAATGTCAACATCGTCTGGTACACCTTGAATTGTTATCTTTTGTTTATCTAGCGGCATGACTCTGTACCAATCAAGAACACCGTTTAGATAGATTCGTTTTGCATCACTAGACTTGTAATAAAATATGCTATCATCGCAATAGTCGATATTAGTTATGCTGGCATATTTTTTAATCATGTATTGGTAGAGCTGAATATGTGTCTTCACGTTATCAACAGAGTCAATCAAGAGGTTGAGTGTGGTAATGGAGTTATTGGGTGCAACATTACATGGTGCTTCGCAATCAAGTGCTTTCAAAGCATATATATTTAATGTTGTAATAGTCGGTATATTTGTGTGTATGTTTTCCAGGTCATCTATTCCCATTCTAGGACTTGTTAAACTAAGCGTCTTTAAGGCTGGTAAATTCTTTAGTTGAGTAACGACATCACGACAACCAATACCTTCCTCCTCTTCAAAATACAAAGTGAGCTCTTCAAGGTTACCACATAGATTCGATATAAGCAATTGATGAGCTAATTCACAGTAGATGGCATCGCTAAGATCTTTGATTTTTGATTTCGAGTGTGTGATTTCTATTGGCTCCTTGAAGTAGGGCGCTGATTTGACCTCGTCAGTCGTTCCCTGGTCCCACTCCATCTTCAGTACACGTACATTCGGGAAAATGTTTATAAGTGTTCTTTTGTTGAAGCTGAAATCAAGACAAGTCGTCAAATCTAATTCTTCTACTTGAGCTGCACGATGTGGCGATTGCTTGATCATGTCCATGAACCTTGCGCATTGAGCTCTGCTATACCAAATTTGAACATTGTAGAGTAAACTGTATTTATCCAATATGCGCCACCAACTTTGGCAAACAAGAGTGCATTCTATTCTGTCCTTTAAAGGTAGTTGGATGAATATTCTGTGCCATATTTCGGTTGGAAGCTTGTCCATTTTTGTTGTATGTGTGTTTTTGAGAAAAAAGAGAAGCACACAACTTTGCTTTTGGAAATGAAAACTTTTGACATTTTATAACTCAGATACCGACCTTTTTTACGCATCGGTAGTCCTGAGGTATGATATATTATTCACTAAAAGAATAGCTGGAACATGCAATACAGTCTAGTATAGCCTTTTATAATCCCATTAAAGTTTGGTATATTTATTTACA